>OMKK01085123.1:0-30374 GCA_900302305.1 Polymixia japonica
CGGGCCGTGGAGCCTAACCACCTGCTCCACGACAGGCTCGCCACAACAGCGAAGCCCCCCCGGTGCCTCAAGTCGAGACACCCATTTGTGCCTGCCGCACAGGGTCTCTTGCAGCCATGCAGAGACCTCAACATCAGCAAAGCAGGATGGGTGGACTACACCTGGCGTGCGGAGTGGGAGGCAAACACCTCCAGACTCCGTGATTTCATCCCGACTGCCGGCCCCCTCCCCACTGGGATGGACTTGCCCAGACCAGCGTGGGCGAGGCTAAACCGCCTTCGGACTGGCGTCGGACGCTTCCGCTCATCGATGCACAGATGGGGCTTGGCTCCCAGTGCGGCGTGCGAGTGTGGTGCAGAGGAACAAACCGCAGACCACGTTATCCAGGACTGCCCAATATATCGGGCACCCAACGGTACACGTGGTCTGACGGTAGTGGATGATGAGACAACGACGTGGCTACAGGGGGCGTGCCCGGATGTATAGCTCGGGTGACTCCTCACACAGACCCGGAGAGGCGAGGGTGAGAGACCCCCTTGACCGGGACCTGGGGCGAGAGGACTCAAGAACTAGCCCAAACGACGAACGAACATTGTAACCCACATGGTTAGGTTGGAACTGGCATCAGGGTTTTCATTTTAAACTGAGTCAGCATGTATAGTTGATCATTGGGATGTTGATTAGTTGCTCCATGTAAACTTTACAAGTTATTACACCTTCTGTTTGATTCTGCAACCATTTTCTCTCCCTTTATTTCCTGATCTGTTCAGAGGCCGACTGAGTGCAGCCCAGTGTCTCAAACACCCCTGGCTCAACAACATCTCCGACAAGGCTAAACATAATAACATAGTGCTCAAGTCCCAAGTCCTGCTTAAGAAATACATGGCCAAGAGGCTATGGAAGGTCAGTTTGCACAAACACACACACACACACACACACACACACAGGGATGCATTGCCACTAATAATGGTTACAGAAATTGACCTAATTGGCTTAAAAACAAGATTTAATTTCATTAGCCTAATAGACCAGGTACAATTCACTAATAAGAACCACATGTACAGAACTGCATTGGTTAACTTGTGTTGCTTTAAAGGCCCACATTATTGAGCTGATACATGCATCCTGGTGAACAGTTGTTTTTTTGTGTATATTGTTCAGAAAGCTGTCAGTAGAAAACAGGATGCATCCGTACACAACCTGCACATTAGTGCCCTTAATGACATCCTGTAAATGTACAAACTGTTGCTGTTAGTACTGTGATCTTAACAACCTGCGCATGCTAAAGTAATGTAATACAGCTGCCATATGTGCAGTTGCCTTTTTGTAATTACTGTGTCTTGCCTTTCATTTAACAATATACATGACAAGGAAATCATTGAAAATAACACAAAAAACCTCCTGCCAGAAAAACTACATTGCTATAGCAGCAGCCAACAGACTGAAGAAGATCAGCAGCTCAGGATGTCTGACGTCTCTGGGAGTCTGAACACACAACAAACTGAAAAACACCGTCAGTTGAATTTGAACCAAACATGTTGTGAGGACATTGCTTGAACCTAAACCTGCCAACCCAACAGGATACACTGAAAACATGGATTTTGGAAGCAAAATCAAAAGCTATACTGCATTTTTAGGTAATGTTTAGATGAAGTTCAAGTGTATTTGTCAAGTGCACAGTAACATGACAACAACAGTACAGTAGTTGTTACCTGGTAATGAAATGCTTAGTCTGTGAGTGTCCTCCCAACATTGTTAAAAAAGAAACAAGAAATGATTCTGATGAAACTGTTCAAAGCATGCAGGAGGCATGCAGGCTTTGCATTTCTTTATTATGCGTGCTCAATATCTTCTATTATGTGTGGCAGTTCATATTAGGTTGTATTTGGACCTGTGTTCATATGAATCTACTCACCTAAACATTAAAGGCACAATCTGTGATTGGTTTTTAAGTGTTGCCCTGTTGTGGCTAAGCAAGGAATAGAGCTCTGGGTGTCATGTGACTTGTTTTGTTTTCACCGCCATGTTGGCAGGAAAGTGTGAGCAAAAGTGAATGGCGCCAGCATCGATTTCAGAGTTCACTGCACACTTTAATTCCCAGGACATTGAACACTATATTGAAAAACTTGATAAATTAACATTTATATGCCCCCGGGTGCTTTTCATGAGTATTGAAACAGCAGGAACAACGTTCCAGACCTGCAGTATCCAGACATCTATAATTACCTGGTCAACTTCCCCTCGTCCTGCTCTGGACAGTCTTTGAAAGCCTACAAAAGCCTGGAGGTACAAATGGACAAAATCTGGATTAGTGATGAATATTCATCTTCGGAGTCTAGCGGCTAAACGTTGCTTTGTCGTCACTGGAAGGTAAGTATCACTTCATCTTAGTTATCGTTAGCATAAGCAACAGGCAGTGTAATGTAATCGCTGTGCTAACTTGTATGTAGCGTTAGCTAGTTACCAAGAGTTAACTACATCATCACCGTGTGAATTAATTGAATTGAATGAATCAATACTCCCACTTTCCTGCCAATATATGGCCGTGTTTAGATTTTGACTGTTGAATGCCAGGATTACGTGACGTCAACGACCGGATCTCTGTTGGTCAACATTGTTGTTTTGATTTGCACGTTGCCTCAGTCAGCACCAGCTCTTTCACACCCGTGTTTGAGTGTCTTTTATAAGTTTTCTGTTAGGCAACATGCTTCCAAACAGCCACATCACACTGTTTACAAAACAAACAAGTGGGACGATGTGACCGTTTGGGGTCAGGATTGTGCCTTTAAACATGTATGGTCATATTGAATATTTTAGCATAATTCAGCATAATTTCAATACACTTTAAAGGCTCTGAAATTGGACTCCCCTATTGAGCCACTATTCTCTCACGAGTGGCTTTGGTTTGTTTTATTATGTTTTAGGTTTTTATTATATATACTATTTCCCTGTCAAACTGATTTATCGTGCTACTAATACAAGAACAGACACTAGGCTATGCTACATTTAATTTGATATGTATGAAGCTGTAAATGCTTTGTTTGTGTTTGTATTATTTGTAAACAAATGAACCTGTATTTCAAGGATCTAAAAGATTGTTTGTTGATTATTTTCCAAAAGACACACTTCCCTTTTAAAACTCTGTATGTACAATATATACTCATAACTGATATACTGTTGATTGGGACTTTTTGGGAGTATGGTTATCTACCATCTTGGCAATTAAATTAAATTAAATTAATTTTATTGTTGACTTTCCAATAAAGTAAATAAAGCATGTTTGTTAATTAGCTGGAATTGTACCAAAAAATAAATGTAGTACCCAGAAACCTGCCAACTGGTAATTCCTTTATGAAAGATGTTCAAAGGCAGCGATAGATACAGCTACAGTATATAAGTTTAGTTCAAGAAGATAATCCGTGATATAATTTATAGCCTGGAGCATCTCCAATGATAATGAAAGCGACTGACCTTGTCAGTGTCAGTGTTTGTCTTGACAACAGTCACCATTTACATCTTCATTTAATTGGCTCTGGAGTTGTTCTCTGTGATATAAATGATCCTCTCGTTTGATCATGAGAGGCAGTGGAAACATAATTACACATGAAATTTTCAAGTGTGTAGAAATACTATCATTTAAAACTGAAAGTTATTACATTTCCACTCTAAGTTATGGTATAACTATGGTATAAGACATGGTCATATGATTTATATGTATATATATTGAAAAGCATCAATAGTTAATATTAACATTTTCCAAATGAAAGTCCTGCATCTGCTTCTTGGGCAGAAAATCATTGTACTGCCCTCTATGGGCTGAAACGTTCAACTGTAGGCCGCATCCTATTCAGTGATGTCAAAGATTGAACTTTATTAATCCCCTTGGGGAAATTCTCTTTTCCCCTCTTGTTGGGGTGCTGAGTCAGCCTGGGGCAGGTGGGGGTTCAGTATCTTGTTGGGGTGCTGAGTCAGCCTGGGGCAGGTGGGGGTTCAGTATCTTGTTGGGGTGCTGAGTCAGCCTGGGGCAGGTGGGGGTTCAGTATCTTGTTGGGGTGCTGAGTCAGCCTGGGGCAGGTGGGGGTTCAGTATCTTGTTGGGGTGCTGAGTCAGCCTGGGGCAGGTGGGGGTTCAGTATCTTGCTCAAGGATACTTTGATGGGTATGACCAGATGGGGGATTTCACCCATGACCTTCTGGTTGGGGGACATGCATCTGATCCAATCAGAACCAGAGCTCTAGTAGAAGTGAATCTGGGGTGCACCCTGTTATCACAAACAAACACGCCCCCTATTCACACTCTCTCTAACCCTCTGCATATTCAAAACTGTGTCGTAGGCGGACACTGGCTGAAAATAGTGTGCTGCTTACGTACTCTTTTTTATTATGTATGTTTATGTTGACAAAATAATTTCATGCTGCCCCTCACTGGACAGTCAAAGATGCCAAAGTGCAGCTGCAGCAGGAAGCCTTCCTGTTCACCAGACATGCTGCTGTGCACTTCAACCCCAAACAGAGCAAACTAGTCCTTTTCAAACATTTCTGTTTGAGACACTAGTTGTTTTCACAAATTGGAGCTTCTTCAGTGGGTATTATATAAGACATTGGGATGCATTGCACACATATTAGTATTGATGGTAGTAATATAGTAGTTTTAATCATGGATTGCACTTTTAACATTGTCACAAAGCTGAACCAGCTTTGCAGGTTAATCATAACCTTCAGGACTGTAGAGAACATGCTAAATCTAGTTGGTGCCATATTACTTCACCTTGTTTCTTCACTGTAGTGATGGGAGGTCCTGCTCTTTTCAAAGATTCGGCTCTTTTGGCTCGGCTCCTTTAGAAGAGCCGGCTCTTACGGCTCCCAAACGGCTCTTCATTTAGTATCACTCGGAGCCTTCTATTTTAGCCATGATAGATGATCATTTTTAATACATTGTCAGAAATGGCTAGCCTTTTGGTTTAACACCTTGATTTGCTGGTTACTGACTGACTATCAGAATGAACATGAATGAAGTCTGAGTCAATGGGCTCTAGTTTAACGTCAGATAATCTGAGCGCAAAGGAAGACGCGTGGTTCAAATCATTATTTATATTATGATTAATCATCATTAATCATTATGTCTTTTTTTAAATATCGCGCGTTGTGCACCCGCCTATGTATGCGCATATTACTACCATCATAATGCGCCCTCAGAATAACAGTATAAATCCTGCGCCATTGACTTGAGACCAGGTTTTAGTTGGTCAATCGCTTCCCGTTGCCTCAAGACAGCAATGTGCCAACAATGCGCCTGACCACGCCTCTTTTTAAGAGCAACACGCCCATTGGCCGCTCAGATGAAACAACGTGACGCTGGGCGGGGACTGTCATGTCGTGTAAGATGGAGCCCAATGTTTTCCTTTCAGCAAATAAAAACTTGAAAAAATGTAACTTTTGATCCACTGTATAAAATATTCAACAACATAAGCCAGGGGCGATTTCAATCAGTGAAAAATACATCATGATGACGGATGACAAAAAATCCTGAATCTACCATATTGAGCTAGTATTGTTATTAACCAATATTTAGTCCTTGGTTAAAACAGCCTACAAGCCAGGCAGGAGGGAGGATGTATGACTGCTGCTGGTACTGTGCTGCTGGTACTGTGCTGATGGTACTGTGCAGCTGGTACTGTGCTGCTGGTACTGTGCAGCTGGTACTGTGCTGATGGTACTGTGCTGCTGGTACTGTGCTGATGGTACTGTGCTGCTGGTACTGTGCAGCTGGTACTGTGCTGCTGTGGGTGGTACTGTGCAGCGGAGCGGAGGGTGAAGATGTGCTACAATCCTGCCAGTTTAGGGGGGCTCAGATCAGCAGAGTGGACTGTTCTGACCACATGAACACACTGTATATAAAGGGCAGACTGGACTGTTTTCTTGAGGAGGCTGGGCTCCCTATCTTTACCCATCAGTAGTGGCCTGCCCACCGTTCTATGTTGTATGCTGGGAAGACAGCATGAAGATAGCTTAGACAGACTGCATCCCCTAACTGGTTACAACTGCTGGCTTCTGATATTGGGCTGGACTCAATGGAGTAAAAGATAAGATCCAAGCTGAACATCTTGGACAATGCAACCACCCTCTCAATGATAGGCTGATGCAGCTACGGAACATTACTAGCCTCCCATTCAGCCGGTCAAGGTTTACTGCAGAGCAATAGTGCCTCAATGCCAACTAGCATCTGGCTGCACAACATCTCCAGTCTCAGCCAACTAGGAGCATGCTGAAGCCAGAGCATCAGGTTAGGGCACCAGTACTGTCTATAAGGACTGCTTTTCTCTCTGTTTTCTATGCTCTGGATCCATTTTTACATCGACACTGCTTGCACAACTCTGAACTGCGTTCATGCACATGTTCTGCACATTTCTCTACATATGAGCCATTAAATATTTCTGGACACGTTCCTGTACAGATGCTGCTTCCATCTGTAAATAGGATCTGATAGTCAGAACACCTTAAAATGCACATTCAGATTCACACATTAGTCAGTTCTCTGTACATACTACTGTATGGTACCTCCACCTGGAAATTACATAAGATCAATAGCCAATAAACCACAACCACTTACTGTATATGTTACTTGCACCTGTAAATTTGATATATAACATAGAACATTTCATCTAATCTTGTCAATCTCAACTTCCCAAATACAATTTCATGGGCAACACAGTATATCAGCATGTATTATATCGAATGTTAATTATATAACTTTGTTGACTTTTTTTAACAACTTATAAAAAATCATGGTGGAAACTTACATTTAGAGGCATAATCCACGATTGTTTTTCAAGTGCTGCCCTGTTGTGGCTAAGTAAGGAATTACAACAACATTGTTGGTTTGGTTTGGACATTGCTTCAGTCAGCCATCTTTCACTTAGTGAATTTCATCAGTAAATACAGAGGAGTTCCCTGTGTTTCAGTTTGCTGTTAGGCCACATCACTGTTTACTCAACAAACAGAAGAGGGGAACATGACTGTTAAAACCAAACGCAGATTGTGCCTTTAAACTAGCATTGTACAAAAAACTGCAAAACACTGAAATCTAAAGAATGATTTATTGTGTATTGCTTTATGTTCTGACAATTAGAAAATAATACGATGACAACTCTTTATTCTTTGTTTTAATTTTCCTCTAAACTATTGGGTGATAATACAAACACCTAAAGCAAAATTGTTCTAATTCCACAATGATACAAGTAGTGAAACCTGCATTTTTGTGGTTCTCCAAGCCAACTTTAATACAGGCAACACAACAACTGTATTGAATTATCATCAGGTAAGTTGATGAGTACATTAATTAGCCTGGCATCCCATCCATCCACTGTCTTGCGTAGCTTTTTAAAAAAATATATTTTTAAAAAGGTGTTCAGTCTGGAATGCCTTCCACCTCAGGGAAGCACTGTACACTGCCAGTCAGTATCTTGTCATAAACAGTAGTCTAACATGAGACGTTCCAGTTGCTTATGACTTCATTTGTAATCATGTAAATTATGCAGCGACACAGGGCAGATACCAGTCAATAGCAGGGTATCACCATTCCTGTCTTGCGTTCTCTGACGCACACTTGGATCGATAATAACAATAATTGATGCTTGTGTTAAAATTTGAAAACCATATGATCAATCCCAACAAAGTCTTGTATGTCACATATACCAATATGACATCAAGAGGTTGATATCTGGCACCACTAAGAAGCTCAGAACTGGATGTTGATGCCTTCACTGCCTACAAAATAATTTCATCAAACATCTGTGACAGCTTGTGATGCTTAGATTTATTCATGTGATTGCCTATAAAGACCTATGTTCAAATGACAGATGTGAACAGATGACTGATAGCTGATAGCCCAGTGGATCACTGCATATCACAAATATATGCCAACTCATTAGTGGGGCTTACTAAATGTTATTTACTGAACACACTATTAGTAATACTCCTGGGCTGACGATCACATGACATGCTCCATCATACTAACCCTAACCCTGCACCACTCGTAAGGGAAAACTCTTCAGAAGACGTTGCAACTTTTAGTGGACACTAAATGTCCTTGAGATTTTATCGTCCAATCCTCGTCAGGTCTGGGCATCAGAGTTTTAAATGATTGCCTGTCTTGAAAGCTCAGTTTCGCCCATCACTAGAGCAAAGTAAATCTCAAATAAGAAATACAAATATATCTCAATTATTTTTATCCAATAATCCCAAAGTTGGTACCTGGTATGGGCCATAACTTTAACTTTAGCACTCAGAATCAGTATCAGCTGTGAAATAGTGGTATCTGTATGCAACTGTAAAATCCCTTCAGTTGCAAGTTCAGACCATTAAAATATGTAAACATTCCAGACTGAATTGAGGTAAAATGTGAAAATAGAGCAAATATAATGTGGATCGCCAGGCAATACAGTACTTAATTGTGCTAAACATTATTCTGCTCTAAGCTAACCTCAATAAAAACTATGACCTACAAAGTCTGTGTGCTTCACTGACAAAAATAAAACTCTATACAGACATCTTCTCTGTAGTTAGGTGGAGAGTAACCTGTCGCTCTTCTCTGAGGTAGTCAACAAGTAAAAAATAAATCAAAATCAAAAGGTATGGATAAACAACAATATCTATGACTCGAGGACACACAACTATTAGTAAATAAGTGTATACTCAGTCCCCCAAAATGTAAATTCTTCAACACATCACCATATCTTTAACAGCAGTCTACACTGCTGCATTGTTCAGTTTAAACAATTTCTGATGATTTTCACAGAAGAAAAATAATGAAAAGAAAGAGGTAGAAAGTTTGAGTGAATTATAACGTCTGTTGCTAGATAAAGAGTTTAGATCCATCAAATCTACCTTTATAGTTTGAATCTAATGGCACAAGAGCCAAAATAACTAAAAGCAAATAAAAATACAAATATAAACCAAACGTTCTGTATGTTTGATGAGGTACAAAGTATTTCAAAAGAGATCATTTTTCATCCTTTTTATAAATGTCATAAGTGCTTAAACCCAGTCAAGAGATTAGACACTCTTAGAGAGGCACAACAGTAGCATTTTAAGACAATGGTGCAACACTTCAATTCTAGTGAGTTAAGTCCTTCAAAATACAGCAAATGTAAGTAAGGCAGAAGAGTGAAACAAACCCTTGCAGTAACAATCTCTCTAAATATCTTCTCTCCAAGATCACATCAATTACACGCAATAGCCAACAAGAGGGTAACATCTCACCGCGATGCTGTAAAATCAGAAAAGGCCACTTGATGCGTTGAGCTAAAGGGGCTTTCCGCTATTTGAGAGGATGCTTGTTTGGATCTGTTATGATTTTAAAAGGAGCCTTCGAAATGCAGCAGCTCTGACTTGAATCTCAAAAGACATTCCTTGAATGGTTCCCTCCTCTAGCTTGGCCTGATCTTTGCAGCAGAGTGAAGCCAAGAGCGCAAGAGGAGGGACTCTGTGTTCAGTCAACATTTAACTAGAAACTAGAACTCAACACCAAGAACTCAAAACCATCTGAACACTGTGGGAATGGAACGTTAATAGGGAGAATGGACTTGTTATGGAGCTTGTTCAGGCTTGTTCAGAATAGGAAAGGCATGCACAAGCATCCTGCGTTGAATTTTACATCTGAAATGCTTTTGTATATAGCAGCAATATCATTCCAACATCTGTGCATTGATCTCATTCGGTTGACTAGTTTGCTCGCTCGGTGAGCAATGAATAACATGATGGGACTATTGTGTTCTCATTATCAAAAATAGTAACTGTAATCCACCTTTCTAGTTACTGTTAATAAACAGTAATTAGATACAGATACTAAAAAGACAGTTTACACCACCTGAAATAATAAATCGGTCCATACATCCATCTTCTCATGCACTTAAGACAACTGATGCCTTACAGTGTTAGATGCTTTCAGGTGTCTGGAAATAAACTGCATATTCTACTTAAAAGTCAAATTAGCCAAAAAATGATGGAAACCAATCGGGTTGTGTTGCTGAATCTGCGTATTCCAGTGAATGACATCGTTGCTTATGACTTTCAGCAGGTAATCGTTAATGTGCAACCGTTAACAGTTTGAAAGGAACTTTCCTAAACCTGCCGGTCCACCTGGGGTTCTTGCACATGAGCCTTGAAATTTAACTTTAGAAGGCCAAATTGTTGGTAAATATCTACATCATCTGCTGTAATATGAAGGTAATATTCTCTTTAACATGGTACATTACTGAAAAACTGGATTAATGGTCTTAAACACCGTAGCATTTGCCATAACAATTATCCAAAAACTGTATGACTTAATGGTGTTGTGCTGCACCTGCGTCCGTTCTCTTTTATTAAGTGCAACCACTGTTTGTAACAGGTTTTTATCAAAAGAAGTACTCTATTTTGGTTGCACTGAGATCATCTAAGTTCTTCTCCCTCTTTCAAGCTTCCTTTTTAAATAATGAGGTAATACTGATGAGGTGATTTGTTGTGTTCAACAAAAAAAAAAGATTAGCGTCATTAGCATCAATGGGCTTTTTTTCTCTCCAAAATGCAAGATACCATTCCCATTTTTCCCCTTTTCAAAACAAATAGGTGAGCACGGCTGAAGCCAATATTCGTCAATCAAAGATGTTCATCCTGTGTCACGTTATTATGTTTCCATGGTGACTGATTTTGGGTGTCCCCTCAGGTCAGAGATAGAACTTCTCACTGTTGGAAGGCCTGGTAGTAGCGAGGTAGGGAACTGGAAGTGCTCATAGCAGGACTGCTGTACCCCTGAGGTAGCTGGCTATGGTTGTGGGCTCCGGGGCCCTGGGGTACATGAGCCTGGGGAGGCTGAAGGAGGGTGAAGGGCCCTGGAGACTGGGAGGACAGGCCGGTGGAAGAAGATGTGGAGGAAGCGGTTGAGGTGGAGGTAGATGGATAGCCCATCACTAAGCCTCCCATTCCCATGTGGGCGCTGTAGGGTGGCAGGCTAAAGGGCAGGAAGCCAAGCAGCGGACCCAGGTCCATGTTAGTGGCGCAGGACAGCTCGGCCGAGGAGAGGGCAGGGCTCCTGGACAGCAGGTGGGGGTCCCCGGCCCCCACCCCTGCCATTCCCGGAACTTCAGGCAGCACCTCCCTCTGAGGGGAGGCAGCGGAGGAGGTAGAGGAGGGGGCTGCGCTCAGGTGGGGAGGAAGGCCGCTCTGCAGGTCCAGGAGGAAACTCTCCACGTCAGCACGGGGATATGAGGTAGATCCATGTTGGTACCTGGGCATGTTGCTGTAAGGCTGCTGCTGCCCATGGAGCTGCTGCTGCTGCTGCTGGCTGGGTGGCTGCAGGTGATGGTGGTGGGGGTGAGGGGACGGGGGGGGCATGTGGCGACCCACGCCCATGGCTGAGGACAACGATCCCTGCATGAGGCCGTGGTGGTGGGCCATCCCTGGGGGATTGGCCATGGGGTAGGAGTTGTACATGTCCATGGCCAAGGTCTCCGGAGGCTCCTTGGAGGCACAGCCCATTTCACAGGCCACCGGGCTGGGCTCCTCCTTCACTGGACACGGGGTGGTGGGAGTGGGAGTGGCCACAGAGGTGTTGACTGTGCCGGTGGGCGTCAACCCCGCCTCCTGGGCGTGGCTCTTCTTCAGGTGGCGCGTCAAGTGGTCCCGGCGGCCAAAGCGTTGCGCGCAGCGCGGGCACAGGAAGTCACGGCGGCCCGTGTGCACCACAGCGTGACGTCGCACGTCCTTGCGCGTGTAGAAGCGCCGGTCGCAGCGTTCGCACGAGTACTTCCTCTCCCGCACGGGCACGGCAGCGTTGGCGTTGCCCTCTGGGGGCGGTGGCCTGTCGTTGTGGCTGCCCAAGTGCTCCAGCAGAGAGGGCGGGCCCTCCGGGCAGGGTAGCCCTGCTGCAGAACCGTGGGCTGCTACCAAGTGCCGTCTGTAACCCAGCTGGGTGTTGTACTGCTTCCCACACTCCTGGCACTGGAAGAGCTGCCTGTTGGCTGGATGGCTCTCCTGCAGCTGGCTTTTCAGATGGTCCTGTTGTTGGAACATCGTCTAGCAGAAGGAACAGTGCTCGCTCTTCTTGTGCACAGGGACTCTGGCCAGGAGCCTGACCAAACACAGACAAGACTCATGGGGATATTCCAAGGAGCTGACCATCAGACAGGAGACGTCTGGCCGTCTTGCTAATTCAGAGTGGTGGGATTAATGGTAAGTGCTGTTTGTTGAGTGTTTGATGGTCTCTTACGGCAATGACTAGTGGTCTGTACTGCCTTACTGGGGCGAGCTTGTGTCCGGCGCTTGGCTCCTGTGACAGCAGCTGCCATAGCAACCCCAAATGGGCTGTGGTGATGAGGAGTCAGACACACTCAGCAGGACGCTCTGACTGGTTCTGTGTACGAGTGCGTTTCCTGAGAAGAGCTCTTGTGTAGGCCTTGAAGTGTAGTTCAGCATTCAGCCAGCCAAGAACACCAGAGTTGCAGCAGCTGAATCAAAAAGGCAGCCAGGCATGTTCACATTCCTGTAAAAACACAATGTAGCTTTGATTTTATTAACATTAGATAGCATCTGCAAAGCTACAATTGGAGGCATGAGCGCACCACATCCATGTGTACCAGTGAGAACTGACTTAAAAGCATGAAAGCAAGGAAAACAATTACAGGCCAAGTTTAAATATCTTCATAATACACATTAAATAATATCTTCTTGTCAATCCCGAATCCACTGAAGCCATCTTTAAAATAGCTCAAGGTAGTTAGCCAGATAATGAGAAAGAGTTGCATCTAATTTGACAGATTATCAAGTTTATGTGAGCTTGTGAGTTTATGTATCTGACATATTCACCGTTCCTCTACCTGCCCATGTGACAGCAACATATCATTTGAGTTCTGGCTCTACCTTACAGGCACAATCTGCAAACTGTTTTTAAGTGCTGCCCTGTTGCGGCTAAGCAAGGAATTACAACAACATTGTTGGTTTGGTTTGGACGCTGTCTCAGTCAGTGTCAGACATATTTCTTTCACTTAGTGGATTTCAGAGTTCCCCGTGTTTGAGTGGCTTAATGACTTAGATGCAAAGTTTCAAAAATGACTATGAAGCATTAATTTTAGGTTTTTCAGACACATTAAATGAACAAATAAATTTTGGTCGACAGCCTTTTTTGTATATGTCCCTCTATGCAGGATGCCAAATGTATAATTAAGATGATATTCAATAGAGAAGTAAATTCTCATATGTAGTCAATTATTCTAAATGTACGACTTCTAAAAATATGCAGCCCATGCATCACCAGACTCTTGATTAGTTATTGAGCTTTTCTTTCAGCCGTCAGTATGCTTGACTTGGAATTACTCTGATGCAATATGACGTACATGGTTGGGGTACATGTAAATTAGTAAATTGTGTAAATTAGTACTGGGTCTAAGTGAAATCATGCTCACAATGCTGAGCTTCAAAATTGGCATGAACAACTTAAGCAATTATTTCTTCCTACTAATTTTAGGAAAATAAAAAGGACGACAAAAACAGCCATTTGAATCAATATTTGTAATTCAAAACTCAATTGATAACAGTGTATGTGTGTGACGTTGGATGCAATTGCTTGTCTGTGAGCATGCAAGTTCATGAAATGTAGTAAATTGTTTATTTGTTGTCACCCGTATTGTGAAGAGATTAATCTCTTCACAATAAAATAGCTTTTGTTTTAAAAAAAAAAATGTAAGTCCTATGGCATTTGCTTTCCCTGCTGTGAGTATTTTAGTTTAAGTGATTGTCTAAGACATTGGCCTAGTTAACCGTCTATCCAAGCTTTTTACAAAAGCAAATTGATACACAATCACTTGGGTATGACTTTCATATTATAACAAAATAATAAATTAATGACAGATAAAACGGTAACCCCTTGTTATTACTAAAGGTGACAAAATAGTTATAGTAACCATTATAATAGAATTTTTGTACTGCCTACCGCCTTGATTCAAACATATATCACGTATGTCCCATTAGTAAGTTGTTTTCAACATAATTTTACAATTGTAGTAATTGAAAGTTTAGCATCATCTACCTACTTATTTATATAGAATTTCGTCAAGTCATACCCAAAGGAGTGGTAATTTCTTATGTATAGTGTGTATATATGATAAATGTATGAAAGATGAATTGCATCATTCCCAGCTAGTAGTGCCATCTTGTGGGTTCCAGCATGGGAGCTAATATATATATATATATATATATATATATTATATACCCAAAACCAACTGAACAAACTAATACATAACGTCAGATATCCATGTTGTGGGAACGAAATGAGTATAGAGGTTAGCATGTAGACGACACCAAACTTTAAAAAAGGCTAATTTGGTGTTTTCAACGCGCTCCTGTACGGGAATAAACCCACAACTGAGATATGATCAATATCAACATCAAGACGCGTAAGTATGTTGTTAGAATGAGAAGCCCGTCTGATTATATGAGCTAGAATGATGGTGTTCTTAGTGAAATGAATGAGAAGTTCATCTGATTCTAGGAGCTGGAATGATGGAGGCCAGCGAGGCTCCAGGCTGGACGCTCTGGACTCCAACTGCTTCTGTTACTGTTGGAAAATACACTCTTGATACGGAGCAATGGTGCATATTTATTACTTATATGTTTAAACAACTTCTCAAACGTTGGTTACGAAGTAGAAACGCGGTAATATTTTAAATGCACAAAAGATAAAACGATTCAGCAAGTTTATGTCTCGGAGTTTACAAGTCGGTATGGATCCATTTTTGGATCAAGTTTAAACTGTATCGTTTGTATCATACGTTACAAAACCTGGCGCAAACTTACCTCCGAGTGATTTGCTGCGTTTCTATTAAAATATTTTCCCGTTGATTTTCAACTTAACATTTTTTCCAGTTTTTTATATTTTGGTGATATTTTGGGGCCTGGAGTCTCCGCGCGGCGCTGGAGTTGTGAAGCGCATGCATTGTGGGAGTGTGACGTCACGACACTTTCAGCAACTTCTGCAGGGAAGCAGAGCAACTAGCTGCTTTAGCATCTATATACATATATATATATATATATATATATATATATATATACACACACACACAGCAACACCGTTATTATTAATAATAAACTACTGGATTATAACCTGGGAGTGTGACGTCACAGTACTTTCAGCAACTTCTGCAGGGAAGCAGAGCAACTAGCTGCTTTAGCATCTATATACATATATATATATATATATACACACACACACACACACACACACACACACACACACAGCAACACCGTTATTATTAATAATAAACTACTGGATTATAACCTGTTCAAACTAATGGAACAAGTGTCAAGTGTGGTTTTTCACACCTGCTCAAAATGGTGATAACAGCAAAAAATGCACTTTAGTATTTAATGACAATGTATTTTTAGTTGTTAACTTTAGTTTATTTTGGTTTACTTAGGTTTTGACTAATTAAAAAAATGATCAAACAGAACAGAAAATTCTGATAGATTGTGCATACTAAAAAATATATAAATTATAAAAACATCTCACCCAAATTAAATCAACCAACAAAAAATAAAGAACACAACTGAACAATAACTAAATAAAACCTAATCAAATAATGATGCTGTAACAAACAAACAAACAAACAAACATATTACACAGAATAGGAGGAAATATTATATTACATTTGAGTAAAGAGGTTGTTTTATTGTCATAGCTTGATTTAAAAGAATTCACAGCTTAATTAATTTAAGAGAGAAGCCAGACAAGAGATAATGTACAGAGAGAAAGCGATAGATAGTCTGTGACAAAATGTGTGCGAACATCTAGAGTTGTCAAGGTCCATCACTTAAATAGAACTAGATCCTTAATAAAAAAAAGTATAGCTTACTCTTTCTTTTGGAGTTCATCAATGTACCTGTCCACTGGGTGTATATGTTCTTTAACAGTACTTGACTGAGAAACTATTTTTTTCCAATTTTGTTTTTGAGCAATTTTAGCTATAGATTTTGACCCTTTAGTTTGCTTCCTTTAAAATGCAGAGACATTTGTGTCTTCATTCAATCAGCCTAAAAACTAGTGAAACAACTATCACCTCATAACTGGGTAGGCACAAAGTTTTTGAGAGCTGATTCCAAAGAGCATATGTTTTTTCAATTCTCAGAGTGTATTATGTTGTTTGAATTATTTAAATTGTAGCAAGGTGGCATATTGAGTAGGGAGACCTTCCCTTCACCTGGAGGACCCAAGCGCTTGTGTCAGCAAGCATCTTTCCTGCTGAAATATCCTTGAGCAGGACACTGATTGCCTAGCTCAGGAGCAGTTGTCTGGAGCAGTTCTCTTCACCTCCCTTTTGGAGAGAAGTAAGCTAAAAGAGATTTTTCCTCAGGGGATCAATAAAGTATTGCATTACAGTAAAGAGTGAATGAAGCTTGTTTAAAAAAGCTTATAAAAAGCTTAAAAAGCTATATGTTAGCATGAATCTGTAATGTTCACAATCTCTCAAATATTTTGAGTCTTGTGGAACTTAGGTGTAAGTACCTGGTTTGACGCTGTATTCTAGTACAGTGCTAAATATAAAGATAATTCCTATTTCCACAACAAACCAACCAGGGAACTAAAATGGATGATGTTATGTAATTATGTACTCTCAGAGGCCAACTTATTAGGTAGCTACCAGGTAATAGCTTGATGCCTTCAGAACAAGCAGCATTTTTCATGTTGGGAACATCCTGTTGAACCTAATCCAAAAGGTGCTCTATTGGGTTGAGAGAATTTTCCTGGAACCATCTTGAGACAACATGATGCATCCTGCTTTAAGTATCCATTTGAAAAAGGATACACTGTGGCCATGAATGGTGCACCTGGCCAGCAACAATGTTTAGGTTACCTGTGGCATTCAAACCATGTTCAATTGGTACTACAGGACCTAATGCATGCAAAGAAAACATTGCCCACAATATTACAACCACCAACACAACCAGTCTATATTGTTGATATGAGGCAGGATGGATCCATGGAATTATGGTGTTTACAGTGAATTCTGGCCCTCTATTTGCCAGACCAGGCAATGTTTTTCCAGTTTTGAATCATCTAGTTTTAGTGATCACACTGTAGCTACATCTTCTAGTTCTTAGCTGACAGAAGTTGAACTTCAAGAGTTGTGCATTCTGTATACCACTATTGTACTGAGCTTTTATTTATTTACTTGTGACTGCCTGTTTTCTGACCTCTGATTAATTAATCAAATAATCAATCAATCACAAAATTAATTGGTTTCAAGGTTTTGGGTAAAATGTGTTTGTTTGCATGATTTTTCATTTTGAAATGAATAGGCAGTACGCTCAAAGCATTACTGGATATTTTTTCTGATGAAGTGATGTGATGATGATGATGATGTGATGATGGTATATTATTATTGTTGTTTTTGTTGTTATGATTATTAATATGTACAATTGTGTTTTTTTATTATGTACTGTGAAGTTTCTCATTAACCCCTCTCAACCAGCCAATTCATATTTCTCTCCACAGCTCTGAATATGGATAGAAAAATGTTTACAAAGATGTCTATCTTCAGTCTCAGTTATACTTCTACATTTTCTGCAAAAAATGTATATCAGCATCTTAAGAATCATAAAAGGTACAGTGATGAAGACTGTCCTTCAAGAAACAAAATGTACCCTCTGTTGTACCCGTAAAATACTATTTATACTTTTAAAATTGGATAATATTTTAAATTAAAATTGAAATAAATATAATATAATATAATATAATATGAATGAATGAATATAGTATACAAATCTTCCTAGAGGAACATGCACAGTATCCCTTGAATTACAGTCAACTTGGTGTGTGTGGGGATTTTAATGGACTGAATAAAAGCAGTGTACATCCAATCACCCAGCCTAAGGAATAGGTATAATTCTATTTTTTGGAATATCTTTTTCCAAACTGCATATTGTGCCAAATAAATATAGTCTACCACATGTTCGAGCAAGAGAGGAGATCCTGTGATTAGCTAGCCCAAAACCCACCTGGAACAGGACGGGGTCGGTGCTTCAGATACGTAACGCAATATTTTCTTATTAATAGGCTGAATAGTATCTGTAGGGCTAATATTTTCATATCGTCCTTCCGTGGCGTCGTGGTGGCTCTGCGTGGAGGACTGGAGAGTTGTTTTTGTGTTGCATTCCTGCAGTGTGTTTGACCCTTGACCCCGTCGTTGTATTCTCTCCGCCTCGCATTCCAAACAGGGTTTTCCTGCAGCAGCAGCTCCACCGAGGCGCTCCTGTCACTGCGCCTAGGTAGGTTAGATAACTAGCTATCCCTCTGCATTCACAATACTTTGTCAAATGCAAAATAAAAACAACATATGATGAATTAGACTAATGAAAAGGTGGACAGCGGTTACAGGATCATCAAGGAAAGGTCTTGTTTTGGAGAGCTAGTTAGCCATTTTTGCTAAGCAGCTAACGCATCGCTCGGTTTCCTGAGCCGCCGCCGTGTTGAAGAAGATAGAGACGCAGCCCGACAGAGACCAGCAGCGACCAGCAGACACCCGACAGGAGGAAATGAAGGACAAACAAAAGAGAAAGAAGGAGCGCACATGGGCTGAGGCGGCTCGCATGGTAAAATAACAATATTTATTTATGAATTTAAACTGACGGCAGCAGATGGTGAACGGAACAACAGCAGAGTCAGTCTGCTCCTACTGCTCCGTCTATCTGCTCCTCCATGGCGGAGGCTACTGCTCCGTCTATCTGCTCCTCCATGACGGAGGCTACTGCTCCGTCTATCTGCTCCTCCATGGCGGAGCCTCCTATAACACGTCCTGTGTTAACATAGAGCCGTGTTTCAGTAGTATCGTCCTCCTGACCCAGTTAGCAGCAGACGTTTCAGTGTGTTTCTGGCTGCTAACCTGCTAGCTAACATTCATTGTTGACTTGATAACCCGCTAGCTAACATTCATTGTTGACTTGATAACCTGCTAGCTAACATTCATTGTTGACTTGATAACCCGCTAGCTAACATTCATTGTTGACTCGTTAGCTAACGCGGCTAACGTTAGCATGGCTGCTAACATCCAGCTACTCTTCCGTTTTGACCCCTTTGTTTGCTAGGCAGCAAGTTAGCTAACATTAATCATCATCAATATCGGCGCAACCTCCGTCTCATAACGCCCATTATTTGTTTTAATTAAAATGAAGTAGTTAGTTAAAAGTAATCAACCAGGTAGACTTCCAAAATTACGTATAACATGATCTTGATGTTGGACAAGAGCAAACTCAGTCCATTCATGGAACATTACGTATTCATGATCGGGATAAAGTTGGCTAATTATAAAGAAACGTCTTTCTATATCAGTCTTTCTATGTATACTGTGAAATATTATTTAAGAAGCTAGATGAAGATTTTGGAAAGCACTGAATATCGTTCATGGTTGGCTCATTATTTCCAGACCAGTATTTTGATTGGCAACCTTTTAGAATTTAGACAAAAATTACATTCACTAGCATTAGACTTTAAGGCTTAATTCAAAATCATCCAGACAAAGCAAGAAAAGGCAAATTTGTCTGTTTCTCCAGAATGTCCTTGCATAATTTGAATGCTAGGTAAATAAATAACCAGACAATATATTTTTAATTGTATACACTAGCTATGACATTAAACGTGGCTTCGGGTAATGCATAAGGTCTAGCTGGTGTAGACAGTAGATCTGCAGTCACCTTTGGTTTTCCATAGTGTTTTCATTCTCAATGTAAGATCATTCTCATCACTAATTCAGTCTTTTTTGGCGACCCAGATACCACCCTGCTCACTACAAATATAGTTTTGAAGGAGCAATCCATAGCAATCAATTATTACAGATGAAAAGCATTTGTGCATCAGTGTCCTGAATTCACTTTCATCTAGTTTGGCATTTTGAATGTTTACACCACTCCACAGAAAAGAGACAATTTGCCTTTGTTGTTGTGCATTAACTGCCTCTTCCTATTCTGTTGTGTTAACACTACACATGCAATTTCATTCACTTAAGCTCAGTCATATATATTTGATTGTATACATACATGGGTTATTTTCTTACAATATCTAGGCAATTTGGACTAGCAGCATTGAAGCCCCTGCCACCCCAACCCCTTAAATATGGGTGTGGAAATAACTGAAATGCACAGGGGTAAAGTTTAGGGTGTGGCAGGGTTCATGTGCCAAGCTGTTTTTTACAGGACCAGCCATGCCAGTAACAGGCAGCATCCATGCATTGATATGTCATAAAGCCATGCACCACTTTGGATTTAGGTTTAAATGCAAAGACCTATGTCTTCATAAATCAAGCCAATATGTCATGTAAAGTCTTGCTCTCAAGATGTAGGTGTATTCTCAACATCCAGCACTCTTGGGTTACCTTGAACTGGTCAGTTGAGGTCCTGAGGTTTAAACTATTCTCTGCTGAATCTTGTTCTCAGGTATACTGACTAGTTTAAACTGGCATGTCATACCTCACATGTGAATATTTGTCTACTGGTCTAAAAGGTAGACACATTCAGGCGATGGCATCACTAATGGCACGATCACTATACACTTCAGTGTTGCTTGTTGGTTGAGTGGCTGTTGTATGAAGATGTCAGGATCATTTGTGTCTGCACTGGAATGATCACTAAAATCTAGGTATTTTATTGGGACTGCACCGCTGGAACTTAAAACTGGTGTATTCTTGAGCAAAAAGTGTGTGTGTGTGCATGTACTTGTATATTCCTTATTTATTTCCACACAAACACACACACACACACACATATATATCATCATATACACCATATATACTGTTTTCATGACATGCTGTTTTTGTTTTTAATTTCATTCTGTTTTCCCATTTTGCGAGTAAACATTACCATGAGCCGAACCATATGAAATTTGCTTTCCATCTATCTGTCAAGCTTTGCTGATTCTATTTTACAAACTGCAGCATCTGCGGATTGGCAGTTTACCTCTGTTGCGTTTTGGAGAAAAGTAGAGCGGTCAATAGACTTAGCCCAAAAAGAGGGGATTGTTTGACAGTGTTCAGTTCTAGAGTAGTGAGGTTATAGCCTTTGGCCCTATCATGCCTTTGAGTGAATGCAGTAAATCCATTTCCACATCCAAATTCACTCACAGAAAATAAATAAAAATAGATGTTCAGGAATCTGAAATATTATGTAAAACAGCACATTTTCACAGATCTAAATGTGTATTTTTTCCCACAGACTCCAAAGCTTTACCATAATATTTGATTGACACCATGGGTACAGTAGCACAGAATTGTGGCCTTCAACAAACCCCACTATAACTGTCAAATTGAATGTAGCCTAATCTAAAAAAGAACAATTGAAGATTGCTTTGTGCCAGACATCCTGACTATTAAATCACAAAAACCAACACAAACAGTTATTCTACCTCCTTATTAATACAGCATGCAGTCCCTTTAAATTCAGCCAGAATACAAAATACCCCATTCTGCATAAAGTTACTGGTGGTTTTTCAAGGCTTTGAATAGCTGTTATTAACATCATGTTGGCCTCACCTAGAAAATGCTGCCATAACTGTAGTGTGGCCAGATGTCCCATTAGGATCAGCTGTGTACAGACAGACTTGGTAGGTACTACAATTTCAGACAGGCCGTCTATCTTCAAATTGCATAAAATCATCATGCTCACTAGGGTTAGGTACCGTTCACATTTGAACCGGTACTCAGCGGTACCATATTTCGGTACTTTACTCTCTCTGTAATAACAAAAATGTAATTTGTAATATGTATGTAATACAGTAAACCTATGCGTGTATTTGTGTGTGTGTGTGTGTGTGCGGACCCAGACCAAGTTACACTTCTATCCGGACCCGTGACCAATTTCTGATAAATTAATGAGAATACATAATAATGTTCACAGAGCGTTATTTTTTTCGAACAGTTGCAACTATAGACAGCGGGCACAGCTAATCCAGTTAAGATGGTAATAGCTTCACTCAGTTGAGATATAATTGAGATATGAAATATAATTGAGCAATTATATGAAAATGTACATTGACTTTTATTTGATGGATGTAGCGGTAGGCTATAAGGCGCAATTTAGACTTTATGAGGTTCGGACCTTTGCCGGGAGGAACTTTTAGTAACTGGACATTTAATTGAATCCCCCTGGTCTAGGTCATTCACTGTCCCATACTGTAATATTTCTCCGTAAATAGTATGCAATTCATGTAAGATGCAGGGGCGACGTAGTCTCGCTCTCTCTTTCTCTCTAACGTATAGTCTAGCCTACTCTCTCACCCAGATGTGCTCTCAGGTACTGAAATTTGGCACCGTTCGAATTAACGTGAATCGGTACTGACGTAATTCGGTCGGTACCCTTAAAAGTACTGAATTTGGTACCCAACCCTAATGTTCAATAAGGATGGGAGGATATAAGACTTTATCTTTTATCACCATAAAAACACTCAAGATAATTCTATCGTGGTTAATTTCCATTATCAGGATAATCGTGAATATCCTCACGAGTGACTTGAAAAAGCTGTCTAGCTATTGATTTCCTGATTTATTTTGATTTGCCACAAGGGGGAGCCCGCATCTTTCCAGTCAATTTTCACCATGGTATCACCCATTGTATCCCCCACAAAGAAATTGGTTAAATCAGATGTGTGGTAATGGAATGGATTCAAAACTAAGGAATGACTGAGAGATGAGGTGCCTACCTGCAGAGCCTGCCGGAGGACCAACACCTCCAATTTACACACCCATCTCCATGACAACCATCCAGGTCTGTTTGCCGAACCCCAGGTAAAATTAACTTACTGTTACTGTAAGTTACTTAATGTTAACGTAGCGAGTGACTTGATGTTTATCTAAATGTTTGTTATGTTATGATACTGTGTTGTGAATGTTAGTTAACGTTTTGGCCACCAGTGAATTTGAAGATGACGCAAATTAGCTATTTAGCTACATAGCTAACATTACCTAGCTAAGAAGAAGTAGAAAGTGAAAGTGTTCATTCAGTTGCATGTACAATTAACGTCGCTGTGCATGTATTTATCAACCACAACAACAAATGTAAGTTTGATCATATAGGCTGTATGCATGTAGAAATGACCATCTACAGCATTTCCATCGCTGCAAGTCTGTTCCACTGTGCTCCGCTGTAACGTTACATTTTCAACGCAATTATTCAGATAGGAATATATGCAAATGTTATCCAATCCAGTCAATTAACGTTACCAAATTATTTTCAACATTCTTCTGAGTGATAGAATTTGTTTGAATGGGCTCAGTGAAACAAACAAAATGGCACATACAAACAGCGAACAAGTAGAGAGGGCATCTTTGATTACAGCTTGTGCAAAAGTAAATAATAAAATAATAACAAGGTTGAATAATAAAAGTAATAGTTATTGGGTCAATTCATGCTTCATATTGACATAATTATTTTTCTTCCAGACTGTGTCCAGCAGCACCCAAAGAGACTGCTGTACAACCAACAATAAAAGAGACTGCTGTACAACCAACAATAAAAGAGACTGCTGTACAACCAACAATAAAAGAGACTGCTGTACAACCAACAATAAAAGAGACTGCTGTACAACCAACAATAAAAGAGACTGCTGTACAACCAACAATAAAAGAGACTGTAAAAACAGGCGGCGTATGCACCAACCTCAAATAGCGCAAAATATCTTAATCAAGCGTTGGCATATTTCATATCAAAAGATATGATGCCATTTCAAATAGTTGAAAAGCCTGGCTTTTTAAAGCTGATGAGAAAAGCTGTTCCTCTGTATAAGGTGCCAACGCGACAGTTCTTCTCCAGAACAGAGATGTGTACAACGAGATGAAAGCTGACGTGACCAGAAGTTTGGCACAGGGCACTTGGTATGCTGCTACCACTGACCTGTGGCTCGGGTGCTTCGGCCACAATTCAAACCTTGCCGTCACAAAGCTTCTGAAGAACAAGCGTGTGGAGGTCGCTGTCCAAGCCTGGTGCCACCTTGTACAGGGGTTCTCCAGGAGCAGGAAGAGGGAGTTGAAGGCTAAGCAAACAGCTCTGGAGGTCCCACTGAAGTCATTGGTCCATGGTGTGGTTACTCGGTGGGGATCAACATATCAGATGTTGGAACGGTTCCTTAGCCAACAACATGGCACCTGATGCCAGAGGACTCTGACATCACCATCATGGAGCAAGTGTGTGAGCTCCTTCGCCGTCTTAGCCAGTTCACTGATGCACTTGCCTCAGAGACCAGGGTCACACTCTCTGCTATCAAGCCAGTCCTGGAGCACATCAAAACAGAGATCCTGCTGCAGACCAATGAAGACCCGCCATTAGTCATAGAGATGAAGAGGATGATGAGGGACGACCTTGATTTGAGGTATTTGGAGAAAGCAGAGAGAATGATGGATGTAGCGTGTTTCATTGACCCTCGCTTCAAAGGAGGATCTTCTCTGAAGATCTTGACGACACAACAGTCAACAACTGTGTACAGGAGGCCCTACAACTGGCCCCTGTAAAAGTGAGACAGGAACGTCAACCTAGAGAGCCCGTCGCCACCGCAACAACCTTTATGATTACCTTATTTGATATTAGTAAGAATATTTAAGTTATTAATTTACTGTGCATTTACAACACATAACTAATTGAACAATGTGAATGCTTAGATATCAGGTTGATAGGTAGATTGTTTATATTCATGTTTTTTTTTCTCATTGTGATTACCTGCTGGGTGTTGGTGAGAGTCTGAATCTGTCCTTATTTGTTTTTCACTAAAAAGGATGTTGACAAAAACAATATGTTCTATGATGCAATAAAAATATTTGTTTCTTAACAAAATGTAAGGTAAAGTAATTCCAGTATGTTTTAGTGCCATTTTAAGAGTTTTAAGCATATTTTGATGATTATCGGGATAATATTGTGATATTTTGGCCAGGATAATTGTGACATGAAATGTTCACATGGTCCCATGCCTAATGCTCACAGATATTACTCATTGAAGAACATCATGCTCATGTTATGATCTGTATAAGTGTGCCCCTGTGTTTCTGCTGGTGCTATTGTGTGAGCTGTCTCAGAAATGGTGTCTCCCTGGAAACCATTATTGTTGTTTTCTGGTTTTATTCTTCAGAAATAGCGCTACCTTTTAATGTTTGTTTTTTTTACTGGAAAAGGAAATCTTAGGGTTTTTTGCATAGGATGATTGTAGGTTCAAAATGTACAGTTGGATTGGTTATTTATATTGATATAAGGTAACAACACTAGTCCAAGCAAATTGAGGGGAAAGTGTTTAATAAAAAATAAAAAAAGGTATTAATTTAAACATGGTGTGTTTTTTCTCAGTTCCGTGGAGTTAAACAGATCCCTGCTAGGATTCACTAGTAGATCCTGGATTTTGTGTGTATTTATTATGATTCGTTTCAGAGAATAAACTGTAAGGAGCCCAGTCTGGTCCAGTGTTCTCTGTCTTATTGTGTCCCTGCTCTATTCACCTTCCACTCTGGTCCATTTCCTGTGTGTGTTATTCCATCCGTTTGGAGCCATGCCGTTTCCCAGTCGGCAGTGTTTTTATAGTTTTGGACTGTGTAGCTTGTTGAACACTGCCCAGGAAATACAGAGAACTCAAACCCCTGTCTTGTTTTATTATCCACTGTATACAGTGAGTTACCTCACAACAAATGGGTCATTTTGGTTCACCAAGACACTTCAAATGCTTGACAGCATCTCCCTCGAACTACAAAACTACAAGCAGAAATGACAGATGTGAATGTCAGTGCTGTTCCCGCTGGCAGTCACAGCACCCAAGTCAAATATGAATCATCTGGTCTGCCTTTCTGTAACACACAAAGACCAACATTTGGACAGTGAGATTCACATTCACCTATGATAGGAAGGTCACACTTCATCTGTGTTTTGATTCTTAGTTGATTAGCTAGTTACCAGCTTATTCAAGGGTTCTCTCTGCATGCTCCCAGCACTCATCACACACTGTTGCCCTTAGTTACCCATGCTGAGAGAAAGAACTAAGTGGTTATTGCTATAGCATGAACATTAGCTATTAGATAAAGGTACTGATGCTTACTGTTAGCTAACTTAGACCATAGTTGCTCAGAAGGGTAGCAGGGTGACGTGGTGACTAGGGAGACTGTTGTTTCACCAGAAAGGAAAGACTCAAAGCAAGCATCTACCCTGCTGAATGTCCATGAGACATTAGACAACCCCTAGCAGAACCAGAGCTGCTTATTCTGTAGCTGACCCTGCACTGTGAGTGGGGCAAGCATACACGTTCAATAGAGGGTGACAGAAGAACAAGTTTAGTATCTCTGAAATTCCAGAAGAAGACAGCCTAATAACAGTGTGGCCTCCCTGTCCAATCTTTAGCTATCAACAGCAAGTTGCTAGGTGTGCAGTTTGTGAACGAATCGTTGGCGTCATTGTCGTTCATGGTGTGTGTCTGTCTTAACCAAATGACAAAGTAACCAATTTACCATGACAACAGATGTTAATATTGTATGCTTTAGTAAGCTCATTGTTTTTGTGTATTCATGCTGCATACTATTTTGTATGTAGGTACTATACAGTATGAGCTTTCAGCCTCAGCTTAGGTCTACACAGTGAAACCACGGGTCAAAAAGAGATGATCTTAAATCAAGGATTGCTTGCTGTTTATTGGAAACAGCCTGTTCATGGTTGAAGTTGACTCAGACGTGAACTATTTGGACCGTAACTTCAACAAAAAAATCTAAGCCAGTTAGGTAGAGCTTTTTATGAGTCCAACCCCAACACTTAAGCAATAGAATTGCACATTTTCAGATAAAATGGTAACATTAATAACAGCATGTTTCTTAGTCACCACAAAGGGCCCAGATGGGGTCAGTTGTACTTTCTTTTTATCTTCTGTTGTGTGTTTTGTATTGGAGATTGGAGCCATATGCTTTTCTGCTGGCAGTGTTGTTTGTTTGCTGTAGCCTTTGAATCATTTCAAAGAATAGAAATGGCCATTGCCTTTGAGTCAGCCCTTCAGTGGCAAACAGCCTCGTTTTATTCACTATTTTGTTTTGTTTTCTATGAGTTTTGAACCAAGGTAGAAATATGTGTCAAGCTGTGTGTTAAAAACAATGTGGATGTTTTCCAGGTTTTGGAGAACTTCTCCGATGCCCCAATGACTCCCAAACAAATCCTCCATGTCATCCAGACCAAGGGGCTCAAGGAAATGAGGTTTGATGTACACACACACACACACACACAATGTTTTTCCGATAGATTGATGCCTACTAAACTCCTTTTCAGATGGCTACTTATTAGATGGTAATTTTTGTTTTTAGTTCAGTCACTGTTCCTGGATCTGATGTTAGAGGCCTTGTAGTCACATGACGCTGTGCAGGAGGCAGGGGCTTGTTCTGACAGAGCTTCTCATTGTGAAACATATTCTGTTACACACTGCTTGTAAGTCTGTCTGAGCTGGACAGTATCATGATACTTTTTAGTAGTCAGCCATGTGTGAAATTGCTCAGAAACACTCAGATGTAAGGCAAACATCACAAAATACTTGGTAAGGGCAAGGCTTGGTTGGCTTGGCAATTTAAAAAACATTTACCAAGAAAGTCAGCATTTGTTTGGTTTGCATATTGTGTTCCAGGTTGGTTTCATTAATGTATATAATGTAGATCATTTTTAAAACTCCATCTCTCTGAGATAGGCTTTCACCTAACTATTGTGGTTTTACTGTCTATTTTATTAATCTACCTACGTTTTACTGTCTATTTTATTAATCTACCTACGTTTTACTGTCTATTTTATTAATCTACCTACGTTTTACTGTCACTTCCTTCTGTCAATAATGGATCACTGTTGAATTTTATCTTAGTAACACATTTCATTTTCAGACAAATTATTGTAATTATTATATTTATATATATATATATATATATATATATATATATAAGAAATATATATATATATATATATATATTTTATAATATATAATATTTTATATATTTCAATTAAAAACCTGGTCTCGTCCTCTCCCCATGTGCTGCCGCGGCTCATGTTTGCTTGCTTTCCCCTCTGTTTTTCCTGTTCTGACAACGTGACGAGTGCGCCGTAACTTCCTGTAATTGGTTCGATAGTGCGAACCTTCCAAAAAAAATGCTTTCACACCACACAGGAAGCAAACCATGGTCCAGCTTGGTCCGGACCGAGACCACCTCTTTACCTCTTTACCTTTACCGAGTCTTTGGTCCGCACCGTGGTCCAGGGGAGCTTTCACACCTGTCATTTTGGTTCGGATCAAACTGAAAAGTCAGAAAGTCCGGACCAAACAAGGCAGGTGTGAAAGCGTCCTTAGAGAGAAAATGAGACAGAAACAGAGCGAGTGGTAGAAAGAGAGTGAGTGAGAGACCACAATTCAGTTGGGGAGCTAATTGGTTTATGCCTACATGTATGACATGTATACTGTAAATAAAGGTTGTCACAATTACTGGGTTGCCACAGCTGTTGGTTGTAAAACTTATTAAAATCCTCCTAAATTTTTTGTTTGGTAGACTCTGTAGTAGTTACTGTATCCTACTGCTTTATTTTACTCATATTTGGCTATTATTTCATCTCACATAGTAGATGTTGACCCAGGGCATGGAGTAGGTGTCAAATTTGGACACGTCAAAGACGTCTACACAGACGTCTATGTCTACACAGAACTGTATTGATCCATTGGACTTGAGCATGATTACGCTCCTCCAGTCACTGTTGGACTCTTCTATTACCCCCTTCTCCAGCATGGGCTTTAATTTGCCTGAACAACCTTTTGCTTGTGTTCCAGCACACGATAGGGCTGTGAACGTGCGGTCATGCCCGGGGAAGTCTCAATGTGGAGGTGTATGAGAGATGTGTATCCTGGCAACGAGGCAACCTCTGCTCTCTGGCTTGGTGAGATACAGTCATCACAAAGGAGTGTGGCTGGATTGATGGAATTTGACACCTCAGGCTCCAAGTCATCTCTCTCAATTACCACGGTCATCTGAGAAACAGGGACCACCTCCCTCCACGCTTTAAGGAGGTTAAGGTGGTAAAGGTGGGTGCGCCACCCATCAGAACACACAATCTCTTAGTTGATATCCCCCACTCACTGTGTGACCACAAAGGGTCCTTACCAGTTGGTGAGCAATTTGGAGCTGGAAGACAGAAGTAATACACTTAATCTCCCAGTGAAAATTGGCTCAATTGTGACCCTCTGTTATATAACCATTGCTTACATTCCTGAGCCTGGAGCAAATTCTCCCGTGAGTGGAGTTTTGGTCTCGAGTCAGGAATGTATTGAATCTTGGCGCTTGGACCTTCTTCCCAGCTTTGTTTAACCAGGGCCAAGACACCTTGGGGCTTCCTGCCAAACAGAAGCTCAAAGGAAGAAAATCCCAGAGAGTCCGAGGGATTCTCCTGTACTACGGATAACAGAGAGTCCAACTATTTATCCCGATTTTGGCTATCCTTGTGCACAAACTAACAAATCATGGATTTCAATGTTTTGTTAAACCATTCCACAAGACCACTGGTCTGAGGGTACTACATGCTAGTTTGAATTGATGAAATGCCCAATAACTCATACAGCTTGCATAATGTTCCTGACATAATAGATGTGCCTTGGTCAGTCAGAATCTCTTTTGGGATTCCGACTTCAGGTTACCATATTGCGTAATCCACCAGGACTAACACAAAGCGATATTCCCTTGTGTTCCGGTCTAATGGCCCGATGAGGTCCGTGCCAGTTCTCTCAAAGGGGACCTCAATTAGTGGAAGTAGGTGCAAAGGTGCTTTTGGGGTGGCCAGAGAATTAACCAGTTGATATTTATGGCAGGATAAGCACCACCAACAAACATCCCTGTGAATGCCCGGCCAATAGATGCAGGCCATGAGCCGGTTGTCATATCCTAGGTGACCAGCCATTAGGAAAAAAGCATTTCCAGACGACTTTGGCACCAAAAACTGGGTGTTCTCTTTCCCTGTTCCTAACCACAGAAAGGTATGGGTGAGCGAGTACTGCATTAGGGTGCACCTGGTAATGTCAGTTTTCATCACACAGTCAAAAGCATAGCATAGGGTGTCATCACGGGACTGCTCGAGTGGAAAATCTTCTGTGGGAACCAACATGGGGAGTTTCTAACACAGACTCCTCCAGCACCTCCACCCCCTTGGCAGTATCAGACGACCTCGCATCACTACTTCACACAGCACACATCGCATGTCCTTGGAGGTCATGAACTCAGCTCCACCTTTTCACTAAACTAGCAAACCCAGGCCAATTTGTGCCTAACAACAGGGGGTCCGAGAGGCAGGAGCTAACCCAGTCTTTACTCTATTATTTTTTCATTGCACCGAACTTTT
>OMKK01085124.1:0-27309 GCA_900302305.1 Polymixia japonica
CGCAAAACAAGACTCGTAAATTAGCCTCCGCTCGGATCCAGGGCTCTACATGAAACCTCCCTCCGTCTCTCTCTCTCTCTCTCTCGCTCTCTCTCTCTCTCTCTCTCCAACTAATAGGCTAGCATCGCATGGGTGGGCGCATTGCCTCTCTAAAAAGGAAAAAAAAAACAGTTAGGCTACAGATTGCGCGTCCAGGAAAATCACAAGGAAACGATACGCGCACCACGCACACACACACACACACACACACACACACACACACACTCACACACACACACACAAGGTCGCTCCTTTATCCACTTCAGATCAAAAGAGTCCAAGTTCCAAAAAAATCCGTTTTGTCAGTGGGGGAAAAAAAAAAAAAACCCGGGGACGAACAAAACGCGCAGGATGAGATAAAGCGGGTTTATCCGGCGAGGCGATGCAACAGCGCGCACCCTGGAGCCGCGCGTCCCCTGCGCCCCTCAAAACGCGAGCGGCTTACGTGAGCAAACATCACCTGCCCGGTGTCACTGGCGTGGGCTCGCCGCGTCCTGCGCAAACACTAATGACCCGGGCGGCCGGCCGCCCGACACCCACCGACGCACCGACACCGACCCGACCGGGACGCGACGCAGCCGCATGTGACCATAGCGACTCGGACTTTTGTTGAAGAACGCGGAGGTTTGCGGGCGGCTCGACCACCGCGGAGCGCGTCTGTAGACCCCAGACCTCAGAGCTCCGAGTGTAGTCCTCAGATGACGGGGTGGAAGAGTATAGGCTAGTACACACTGCGGATAGTTGTTGCGATGACTAACGCTGCGAAATTCTCTCAATGGATTCGCTAAAGCAAGGTGCGAGGGTCGGAGATGGTTGTCAATGCCCTCAAAACCGGTGGTTTGCTCACCGCACCGAACAAGAGAGTAGGCTGCTCCAGAGATTGTCGTTTTCACATTATTCCATTATGCAGGCAATCACAGATATTAGACTGGGATGTGTACACAGTTGTTCATAGACAATTGTGCTTATGGTAACAGGTGAGAATATCAATATCAATAGTGTTATGGTGGATACAGCAGAACAAGCGAACCTGGCCAAATAGTTTGTCTATCCTGCTCAGCTACAGCTAATAAAATTACTTTTTTTCACTGAATATATCTCCACCAATGACACGAGAGCTCTGCACGATGTGCTCAGGCTTTTACGGCGGACACAAGTTCCCCTCCTCCTCCTCCTCCACCTCAGTCCCTCCCTCCATCCCTCTATCCATCAATCAAGTCATTCACAAGATTCGCCTTTCACTCTCTTTCGGCGGCTGAGCCCACTGAGTGCCCTTCGATAGAGGTCAGAAAGCTTTGTTTTTCCATCGTGCTGAATGAATAGAACTGTATTTTAGACGCTACATGGCGAATCCCCTTTACAACGAAGCATCGAGATGATAAAGCCAACCTTACAAAGACACTATTTCATCATAGTATGGACCTATATCGTTTTAAGGCAACGTAGCCTGGCCTCAGTTCCTTGTCAATGGGTTTGGCGCATTACATTCAGCAATCAGAGACATTACGTTGTATAGACTTAAACCTGGAGATACAGGAACATAATAGCACCCTCTTATCTCACCACCTTACGTCAGACATCACCCCTCCGCCCAGGGGTCAGTCTCTGTCCAGGACCGGGATGTCAGGTTTGGTGAACAATCCCAACAGGCTAATGAACAAAACTGTTACAATGACATCATCTTTCCCAACTTCTTGTTTGTTTTATGTCGAGTTAATATTGGCTAAGAAACGTTTGAAAAGGCCAAACCTAATTTGCTGTCCATCATTGCTGTCCGTGGCACTGAATGCAATCTAATTTAGTGTGTGTGTGTGTGTGTGTGTCGGGGGGGGGGGGTTAGTTACCAATACCAATTAAATATACATGCTGATAATCCCACGTTATTAGTTTAGGTTATTTAACACGTGGTTTACTGCTCCAAGCCTAGAAATTACAACCGTAAAACTCCATTTCAAGAGAAACATATAGCCCTTTAAAGTCTTTCATCAGAAATGACCCCCGATTGACATTTGAATGGCCCGATAATGTCACTTGAATTGGCATAATAATAATAATAATAATAATAATGATGATGAATAGTGTATTCAGTGTTATCAATAACTAATACACGTGCTCCTCAATCTATTACGAAGGTAAAGCGACTCCTGTCCGGTTCTGACCTGCTTTAACACAGACTCCTTATGCCAGTGATAATATAGGCGACGCCTGTTTGACGACACCTGCCCCAGGTTTCTTTTTTCACTTTTCCTTTCACTTCTTGTCAATTCCTCTATCATCAAAAATGCATCAAAACATCAGCATCGTGAGTTTCCCTGCCAATCATCGTTGAGGCCAGTCAACCTTTCACCGTCCGCTGTCCGTGGTGCTGAAAACCCAGACAAGTTGTTCAGTAGAATCCTGGATTCAGTCAATCCCATTTTTAGATTTATATATATATATATATATATAGTATATACATTGCCTTGAAACTGCCTTGGAAGTTTCATGGGCGTATAGGGAACCCCTTAGATTAATGCACATAGGCTATATCTTAAAATATGTTTTTTCTTTGTGCCTGAACATTTTGGACATGCAAAGTTTTTATTCGACATTTCCCGGTTTCTGTCAGTTGTCCTGAAACGCGTTGAAGGCCGTCAATAGTTTTCCATTTGAGAGCAGTGACACATCACAGACGCCTACAATCACAGGATAATGACTCATGATGCTTGACAGGTCATCAGACTCCTCCCACACCCGCACCAAATCTATCCACAATTCATTCAGAATTCCTAATTTCACCCTGCGCTCCTTCCAGGGAGCTCCTGCCGGTCTGTTGCTGTCCGTGGTGCTGAAACGCCCAAATAATAAATCTATCTATCTATCTATCTATCTATCTATCTATCTATCTATCTATCTATCTATCTATCTATCTATCTATCTATCTATCTATCTATCTACCAACCCACCCACCCACCTATCAATCTATCTACCTACCTGTCTGTCTGTCTGTCTGTCTGTCTGTCTGTCTGTCTATCTATCTATCTATCTATCTATCTATCTATCTATCTATCTATCTATCTATCTATCGAGACTGCAGTGAGTGTGGGTAACCTTTCAGTAGCAACGAAACCTACACTGAAGGGTTAGTTAGGAGGAACACTTCGCAACGCTGTAAAACGAACACGGGCGTCTTGAACGCACCCCGCCGCTCCAGAGGACTACAGTCATGCAAAACTACAGTACTTTCATTTCTCCTCTCCTCTCGTCTCCTCTCTCCGTGCGCCGAGGTCCTCTCGCGATAGAGCGGCGGAGTGGTTTTGACGGGCAGTCGAGGTTGCAGCAGGCAGAGGGAGACGGTGGAAGGTAAGCAGGGAGGCAGCATCATGGCGGACAGAGACAGTGGCAGTGACCACGGAGGCCCCACGGCAGGCCCCGGCTCGCTGCCTCCGGGCGCAATGGGCGCCGCGTCTCGGCTGCAGCACGACACCGAGGAGCTCGCCTCCAAGCGCGTCGACATCCAGAACAAGCGCTTCTACCTGGACGTGAAGCAGAATGCTAAAGGCCGCTTCCTAAAGATAGCCGAGGTCGGGGCTGGGGGAAATAAGAGCCGCCTCACTCTCTCCATGTCGGTGGCCGTGGAGTTCCGCGATTATCTCGGGGACTTTATCGAACATTACGCGCAGCTGGGCCCGACCAACCCGGACACGGTGCAGGATGAACCTCGACGGGCGCTCAAGAGCGAATTCCTTGTGCGGGAGAATCGGAAATATTACATGGATCTGAAAGAGAACCAGAGGGGGCGGTTCCTGAGGATCCGACAGACCGTTAATCGGGGGCCCGGATTGGGAAGCGCACAAGGCCAAACCATCGCTCTCCCCGCACAGGGTCTCATCGAGTTCCGCGACGCCTTGGCCAAACTCATCGACGACTACGGGGTGGACGAGGAGCCGGCGGAGCTCCCCGAGGGCACCTCGTTGACGGTCGACAACAAGCGCTTCTTCTTCGACGTGGGCTCCAACAAGTACGGAGTCTTCATGCGGGTCAGCGAGGTGAAGCCCACGTACCGGAACTCCATCACGGTTCCGTGCAAAGTGTGGTCCAAGTTCGGCAACACCTTCTGTAAATACGCGGAGGAGATGAGGAAGATCCAGGAGAGGAGTCGAGAGAAACGGGCCTCCGAACTGCTACCTGAGGGCCCGCACGGCGGCGACGAGGCAGACGATGATTGACGCGGACGGGCGGCAGAAGAATGAACAACAAAAACAAAAAAACTGAACTTTGAAAAATCAGACTTTGAAACTGTAAAATAGAAATGAGAGAATTTCCAAGGGAATCACCCCCACACACAACCTCCACAGACATGGCAGCACATCTGCTGCCTCTTCGCTCATGTTACTGGATGTCCCCCCACTTACCAACCATGTTACCAGTAAGCCGCTGCTATCAAGAACTCAACTGTAAGATATGAACTGTTTCCTACTTGATTTAAATGACAATGAACAGAGTGTTTATATCTCTATCAAACGACAGATTTTTGCACACATCAAAGCTATTTCGAGGAAAAAAAAGAAAAAAAAACGTTTTCAAAAACTGGTTAATATCAAAAATCGAAACCAGAGGTCTATTATGTAAAATGACGGTCTTCACGTAGAACGAACATTTGACATCAGCACAAAGAGAGAATATATTATGGACTTTATGAAACCAAAATCAGATACCAGATGTATAGTTTATTATAAAGGTACGCAGAATAAATATGAAAGCGCTCTAAAAGTGTATGACTCGCAGGACGCAGGCCTGTACACACCTGTCAGCATGTAGGCTCATGTTTTGAAAAGAAGTTTGGCAAAAGTAGGCTACAGTCTTTAATTTGACCTAAAACGTAGTAGACTAATGAAAGCAGTTCTATGATGCTAATAAGGAAAGAACTCAAAATAAATAGCCTATTTTTGCGCCTCATGAACGGGATAAATGTATCTCTACGCTACTATTGAATATCAACCCTCTTGCACCATGTCCATATAAACTTAAATGAAAAAAGTGCTAACTTAGATGTACTAATTATGATTTTGTGAATCAGCTGTAAAAAATCCTTTTTAAGATGCCCACGTTTTCTGTGGGTTAAGTTTTTTCTTTGGGTTTTTTTGTTCCTCTGGGGGGTTAAAAAAGGGGGATGCGAACAGATACGGTCCAGAAGCGTGACGCGCGTAAAAACGAAACAAACACAAAAAAAAAGAAAAGACGCATCAGCGCAGCGCGGCGGCGAGGCGACGCATCCTCTCTGACGTCATTACAACCTGGTGCCTTATACACTCCACTCGTTTACGTGTTCTCACGTGGATGGTCTGTGACCTCGACCGCTGTACGTTTTCATTTTTACGAGTGCTGTGGGCAGAAATACACGACCAGGGCAACGGCATTCGCACCTTATTGCGTGGAGCGACAACACCAAAAGTGAGCCAAAACAGCTGCCTGGGAGGCTTCCCAGAGAGTAGAGATGTGTCTCCCTGGAACAGGTGAGCTGAGGAGAATATAGCTGTACGGCCATTGGCGGCACTAAGTGTGATCGTGGAGAATCATCTAGAGATGTTAGGGGTGGCTCTGCACACCTTATGCACCATGATGTAAAAAGTGATGTAATAAGGAAAACAGGAGGGGCTGGAAGAGGCTATTCGTCAGAGCTGAGATGGATGTTGTTAAAGAGCCAGGCAGGCAGGCAATCAGTCAGTCAGTCAGCCGGCCAGCCAGCCAGGCGGGCCGGCGGGCAGTCAGACCAGTCCCATGCAGTCAGTAAGAGTAAAGTCCAGTGGATGTAGAGGCCTATCAGTGCACGGCCAAGGCAGTATCTATCTCTTTATGGTGCTACAGCTCCTTGATCGTTCCCGGGGGGCCTCGCCGCTCAGAATATGTCACTTTTGCATTATTATTATTATTATTATTATTCTGATGCTATTTTTTTTTTTTTTCTTAAATTTCTATACTCCACATTATGTTGTCCGAAACTTATTGGTCTCCCACTCCCGGGCAGAGCGGGAACTACCAACTAGCATAGGACATTTTATAACTAGTGTGCAATATTGTGTACGTGCCAATCGCGGCATTGTATCACGTGTATAGACTATTAAAAGACGAAAAAATGTATAGGCTATGTGATCAATAGATATTTGAAAGCATGACAATGAGGTTGATAAATCTGCATTATATTACCGAAATGTGAAGTCTTTCTTCTAAAGCACTTGCTCTAAAATGAAAAAAATTATGTCCAACTAGTAGTGAGGTATCTTCCTGTCGCGTCCTGTAAGCCAGTAGGCCGCCTTGTCTGTCTCTCAGTGCGCGTAGACTAGCTCGGGTGTTTTATGTCCCTGTACAGAATCACCCCAGACGAAACCCCCTGTCCCCTCACGTCGCGCTCCTCCGCACACACAAGGCAGACAGTTTAGAACCTCGACTTCTCTCTGTCAACCCCCCTGCAGTAGCCTATCCTAACGCTCAATAGTATCTCGTGGGCTACAGGCCAGGGGTGGCGGACACACACACACACGCACACACACACACACACACACACGAACGCACATACATACACCTCACATATGCACATGTGCACACACCCCGCACCAATACACATTTGCGTGTACACAGACGCACACACACGCGCGCGCGCGTGCACACACACCCAGCGTCTCCCCCTGTTGAGGCCTCCTGTTGCTGTCTGAGTGCTTGTGAGGCCCCTAACGTATTTTGAATAGGGTCTGGGACTGCAAGAGGCCTCCTGTGATTTGAAGCCAGGAAAGAGCACGTGTATCACCCTTCTCTGGCCTGGGATCGGTGACCGCAAACAGGTGAAGGGAACAACTAAGACTTGACTTGTGTTCTAGAAGCTAAGCCATGCTTGGCCTCTGCGGTTTCAGTTGAGCTAGGAGGAAGTGATCAGCCACAGCAAATCAAAAGGACAGAGGAGTTTGTTGTTGTTTTTATGGGCACAGCCCTCCCCCCTGATGTGGACAGACGCTGGTCTCAGGTCTGCTCCTCTTCCCTGACGCTGAATCAGAAGCATTAGTGTTGCACAGCATAAAAACACGGTTCATTTTCTACTGAGCTAAGCTTACCCAAATGCCTGTTACGTCCAATACTAAGTCTCAAATATTCTTCCACAAGATCTTAAAGACACATAGCCCATTCCTTCCTTTCGACCTTATCGACCTCAAGGCTTTCATTGAAGCGTTAGTTAACAATCAATAAGCCCCAAGTGGTTAGTTCACCTATCAGCTTTATTTAAAGCAGGCTGGATTAGATGAGCTTATACAACCAAACACAGTCACAGGCCTTGTGAGGGTGGCGAGCCACCTAGCTGGCATGAAGGGGAAAGACAGTCCATGGAGTGTAGCTTTAGATAAGGCCTCAGCTCGACGAGGACAGTAAATGTAGATAAAGTCTGGGCCTGCCGGGCATGTAGGTCAGTAGAGCCTGGGCTGAAGTAAGGATCCCCAAATCACGCCTGAGCTGAAGTGGTGTCGGAAGTTCCATAATATCTTCGTTTTGAAAACTTGATCTGTGTTTGGTTGGTCTTGCCTGCAACAACAGGGCCAAGAAAAAATGTTCCATCTGGCCCAAGCAGGGCTTTTTTGGTCCAGGTTTGTTTCAGAGTGTTAGTGAAAGGCCTGATGAAGCCTGGCACTGCACTTTAGGGGCTTACCAAGAGCAGCCTACCAGGGCCTACCAGCCAAGCCGTTAGACTAGGCTACTCTCCTTTTGGAGAGTGACAGGAAATCTCTTTCTCTTGCAGGGATCAATATATTCCCTTACACTGCCCTGTGGATTGTCAAAAACCCATTTCCATTAAGCAAAACATACAAACAACCTATGACTATGTGCCCAGCGAAGCACATTTGAGGTCAATTTGAGTTCAGCTTGAGGTCAACATGAGTCTGGACATTTTGTTGTGATACAGCGTTTCTTCCCCAGAGTGTTCGGCTTTAGCTTGATTGAATTGAGGCCTTCGGTATGCTACATGAAGACTGGAATTACAATTTTCTCTCTTTTTCTTTATCTAATGGCCAAATATAAAGATAGCCTAAATAAGCGAATTGGGTTCGGTTTGTGAATGCTTCACTCTGTGGAATGCACACATTTTTGTGAAGATTAAAAGATAGATTGACTTGTTTCAGACCGTTATCATAAGGTGCTACCTGGTCAGTTCTGTTTTTGGCGTGGAATGATCCTGTGTGGTGAAACATGGCTCGTTCTTTAGTCGTTTTGGGTAACAGCTCAGTTTGGTGTTACAGAGGACGGGGGCAGTCTTGAGTTCAGTTCCTAAAAGAAGTCCTAAAACGTGTTGCAATTAAATACGATTTTTCTGCTTACGAAAGCTTGCCCAGAGCCCCAAGATGTCACAATTAAAGCGTGAGCGACCTGGCAGCCATGTTGTACCCACATTACAAAGGGATCCATGAATGGGATTCAAATTCAAAATGGTAGGCAGGTGTTGTTGTTGTTTTTTTTGTCTAGTTCACTCTATAGTCTCAGTGGTGGAGCTGTGTACCACCATCAGTGATCCAGTACACTTCAGCGTACGTGGCTGACGGTGCACTGAATCTGTTTGAACTGAAGAGAGAGATGTTTTGATTTATTAAGCATAATATACAGTGGTAGCCATCATTTGAGTCCCTAATCAGGAATCCATCCTGCATCTACTGTCTGTTATACTGCAGTGGCCTCTGAAGCCTCTTCTTTTTCAAATGTTGTAAAGTAGAACTGAATAGCTAAAACTTGTCTCTCAAGCAACTGGTGACCAGACCATTCCTACAGTCTGTTGACTGATGAAAATAAAAATGTAAACTTAAGAAACACCTCAGAAGTGCAGCAGTGTAGTAAATTGTTGCATGTACAAGAGCTCATGCAGTCAAAACGTGGGGTTGTTTTGATGGCTACATCTGTAGTTGCTTTGTCTGCTTGTCCTACTTGTCTTCTACAGGGGACTGTTTAGGTATATTACTGTAATGAAACAGCTGCATATAAATGACTTATTGAAGGAAAACCTCCACAAAAGAAAATGGGGGTAGTTTCTATCTGCCTCTACCAAACTGTAGAATTACAGAAAACCAACTAAACTTCCATCAAGTGTTTCAGACTGGCAAATCTGCTCTGTTCCTGGTTTCAGTGTTGTAGATTGTCATTGGCCATTCAGAGTTCCAGATTAATCACACAGCCAATCACAGCCTCTGGTCAAAGCCAAGCGCTCTATGACTCATCACAAACCATTGACAAAGTAGCTCATTCAGCACGTCTTCTGTTTGCACACATACCAAGTAGGGTCCATCATGATTGCAGACTGTATAGGCTAATGTTGTGTGTAGTTATAAAAAGGTTCTTTAAAATGTTTTGAAGACATTAATACAATGTTGGGAAAATGGATCCTGGAGTTTAAGGGGCGGGGTCAATGCACAATGAACATATCCTATGTCACCATATGGTCTAAAATCCCTTTACCATCCCCATATGAGATAATATGTTGTATCTTTAAAAAATATTTTATCTGTGGCGTGTGTGTGTATATATATATATGGTTTGTTATATATGATGCTCCTCCTTTCAGAAAAATATAACATGTAAACAGGAAAAACATATTGCTGTTTTTTTCCTTTGTATTTTATACTTACAGAAAGCATTGAATAAAAATGGATAAATACTTGCACTTTAGATATATTAAGAAAAATAAAAATTCTGCATATTATTTTTGATAGGGATCTCACATTCAAAGAGTATAAATTACAGGCTTTGTGACTATTGCTGGACAGATGTATTGAGTTCTACTTATTGAAGTATATTTTGTCTGTGTGTCAGAAGGTTTACTAAAGTAAATTGCATGATAACGTAGTGCTACACCGATATTGTTCTTTTTTTAGTTGGTAAAAATGTCTGAAAACTGTGATAACAATCCTCTTGTATCATGTTTAACCTCTCCTCACCCCCACTAGAATATTTCTTATTGAAATATGGCCTTTCCTGACTACATGACGATGGTGCTTACTTTGGCTTTGACATCGAGCTCATCCTATACATTTCAACGTCATCATAACTCGCGTCCTTACACTTCATTACTTTCTGTTTATGTACTCTCACTACCTTATTAAATTTCCGTTGATGGCAAAAAAAGGTGTGCTGTTTTGTACATTGTTGTTTGTTTTAATGTTGGGGAAGCCTTGTTGTCTGAAAAATGACTAAACGCGCAATAAAAAGTCATTCCACGTGTCCCTGTCTCTTCACAACTGTCTAAATGTTTTCACTAATTGTTTCATTCTCATCTCCATGACCTTTCCCCTCTTGCGACCACTTGAAGGGCGACGAAACAGACAACAGTCTGTCTCCGCCCTGTCGCCACACACGCTTTTTGGTGGCGTGGGGTGAAGCGGGGGAAGCGAGGAGTGTGAATGACAGCGTGGTCTTTGGAATTAAGGGTGTTAACTGCAAACTCGGAGAACCACCGAAACAGCAAAAATCCAACTTTTTTTCAACCACTAGTTAGCAATAAAGAGCGGGGATTTGCACAGAAAATGCAGGAAAAAAACATTGTTTTATTGTTTATAAAACAAGATTACAGCAGTTTCATTATAAGATTGCCTTGAACATTGACTAACGGCTGAAAAAAGTGAGTTTAGGGTTTAATACAGTTTTCATACAATTTAACATGTAAGCAGAGGTCTACCAAAAAAAAAAGAAAAAGTAATAATAATCCATCAAAGAGCCTCCTTACTGAAATTGAGCCTCAGTCATTATATAAGTAGGTAACTACTTTCTTAACTTACTATCTTTTATGGAACTGTCTAGTTCTATTAAAACCTGTTCTCCAGACTTTTGCTTTAAAGTTACATGTAAAACATAAAGTAAGTACGCACAATTATATTTAATACCACACTTGCTTAATGTATAGATAACTACAATATGCATTTTACAGCAATTAAACTTCTTTATACATAATATTAAATAGAATATCATAAGGAATAAATGCCACAGTGTTGTCATAGTATCCTCACCTGTTTTTAACCAGACTTAAACCAAAAAAACATCTTTGACCAAAATCTGTAGTATTTGATGAAGAAATGGGATTCAGCAATAAGGAGGTGGGTTTGGTTCTAGAAGAATGTGTCTTCAGGAACTGGTCCTGGTCCCACAAAGTCACGTTTCAGGTAAACTTAAAGGTGTTATCTGTAAGATCAACACTCTGAATCACATGAACAAACCAAAACAAGAAGCAGTGTTTGTGCAGGCTGGGGGGGGGATCTGTTTTATCTGTGTCTGACCATCACCATTATACTATATCTTACCATGTGGTCATTTGAAGTTTTATTTGATTTTAACATGTTACAGGTAACATCTTTAACTGGCATCGTTATGGTGATCTGAATTGGCTCATTAATAATGGCTAAATGTATTACAGCCAGGCCAGAAATATCTGAAAATATCTGAAAATGATCAAGTTGTGGTTACAGATCCATACAGAAAAAAGTTAAAAATGATTGATGTTCTAATGTAGATTTGTTTACAAATTTAGGTTCAGCCTTATATTAAATTATCTGTAAAATGTCAGGTAATAAATAACATTATAAGCAACTACTAAGTGCTTGCCACCAAATTTAGCTGCAAATCAAATGTGTTAACAAGACGTGTTAAGATGACAGGATCTGTCATTTTTCAAATCAGTTTTTGAAACTTGATTGATCAAATTTAAAAATCACCATAAGATGCCATCGTGTATAAGGCAAACATGATATCAATTTTCAAAAGTTGATATCAAGTTTGATTTTGTTTTTTTGATTTCTAAAAATTCGACTTCCACTTGAATAATACCGGTGTCATTTCCTGACAACCATCATAGTGTATGTTCATTAAATGAGCCAAACCCAAATATCTTTGTGACTTTTTTTGTGGTGTTTGGGTACAGTCGTACAATGTAATGAAAAACAATCTCTTTATAACCTTATGGAATATCAAAAATATGAAAAAGTACTTTTTCCAGCTTGGTCCAGATATACTACGATATTTGGTGACGATTGCTCAAAATGTATAGGAACAGTCACTAGATTCATCTGGACCCACAGAATCCAGCAAAAACTTGTTTTGTTTCTGAGACTTACGGTCCAAACGTTATAGGCCAAAACGTAAAGTTCGTTGCTATAGCACCACCATCTGGCCAACTGGTGTAATTGATTTTGTCTGAGTAGTGGGTGAGATTTCTAACTTATCTGCCAAGTTGGGACCTGTTACATTTCTGAGACCCAGACACTTTTAGGGCAGAAGAAGAAAAATAATAATCCTAACAAATACAATAGGGATCCAGCACTTGGACACCTAATAACATAGCACCTTTAAAAACAGAGTTTACAAAGTGCTTTGGCAGACAAAGTAAAAGCAGGATATTCAGTACAAGACAATATAACAATGGAAAGTCAAACAGTAAGGCCAAACAAAAACAAGACAAAATGAAGGTAAAATTATGACAGTTAAAACAAGAAGACAAGAACACAGTAGAGAAGACAGAAGGATAATTAAAGATAAAGACGGTAAAAGACAATAAATTATGTAAATATAAATACAAATAAAAGGAATAAAACAAGGACATCACATAAAAGCAAGTCTATAAAAATGGGTTTTAAGAAGTTATTTAAAAGAAGTCACTGATTCTGCGAGTCGTATCTCCTCAGGCAGGCCCTGCTGGCAAAAGCACGGTCACCTTTAGATTTAAGCTTTGACTTTGCAACGACCAGAAGGGCCCCACCTGAGGATCTAAGGCTGCTAACTGGCTCATATGGGATCAACATTTCTGTTACGTAGCTTGGGGCCAATTCTAGAGATGGTTGTTATTTGAAGGAAGCAGGACTGGACTACCTTTTTGATCTGTGGTTCAAAGATTAAATCTGAATCAAATAGTACTCCCAAATTTCTGGCAGTGGGCTTCAAATTAGCAGGGGGCCACTCTCTGTGAGACTGATGGGGTTTGGGGGACTGAACAATATGATTTCTGATTTTGAGTTATTGAGTTGAGATGTTCTGGGAAATGTGCCAGTCAGAATCCAAAATGGCCTGTAAAAATGAATGTAGCCCATTTTTTAAACTAACTTTAGGCTTAACCCTTAAAGTGATTGTAAAGGTAAATCCGTACTTTGCTTCTCACTATTTTGTATAGGGTTATTATGGTATGTATTAAAGGTACTATACACAATATTTTGAACATTAATATAGCAGCAAACAACTATTTGCTATGTAAAGATTTAGTAGAGTAATGGCGTCCTGAGCAGAGAATGAAATCATGCTCCCTCTGTGAGTGTTGTAATCTGAGTTTCTCTGTTCTTTGTTTTGTTTTTGAAAATCAATTGCATTGCAATCTGGAAATATATCAGTCTGTCCATTTCCATCAATTCCTATGTGGGGAATAATTCAGCGGAGTTGAATTTAATATCTATTTAGTATCAGATCTGCACGGGGCTCCACAGTGAGACCAAACATTTCACGTGGTCGCGTTCGTGCAGTGGCCTGAGCACGGTGACGTCATGCGCTGCGTGGGATTCACGTTCAATAAAGTCAAGGACACAGAACTTTACGACACAATCCAGTCAGCTGTTACCAAGCGATGAGGAGAGAGAGGAGGAGGCTGGTGGGGAGGGAGAGCCAACCAGAGGTTCCCACTTAGGCTTGGTGTTATTTACTCCTGGTGTTACTGGTGTTATTTACTCCACACCGTCAATACCGTTATTTTGTAAAATAAGAATAAATAAATAAATAAATAAATAATAATAATAATCTTATATTCGGAGCTTGAATGCCAACGTCATTAAAATAATAACTTGTATAACTATATCACAACAACGTGTTGATCACTGATCAATGTGTAAAACTGAATCGGGATACTTTTACCGATTATCTACGCTTCATAAAGTGCGCATTAGATCACGTAGGTCATTGTAGTTAAGCACAGGAAATAATAACTTGTGTTTCACGCAAATAGTGAATAGCGAAATAGTTAAATTCCCCACGGAGTGAGAAGCAGAGATCATGAATCACAAAAGCGTACACACATGTACGTAGTAGATTTTTGGGCAGGAAGTGAAAAGAGGACATACATCTTTTTGTCAGCTTCAATGTATAGTTTTCACTCTGCTTCTCCTGGTGTCTCTCCAGCAGTGCTGTAGCGCGGTGTGTTCAAGGGCGGTTACAGCATGGGAAAGGAGCGTTCTGTAGCCAGTGCGACTATGTGAGTTATTTATGCCAGTGCATAGAATTTCCCTATTTTCCCAGTCCCAGTAATACACTTTGTTTGTGGCACATTGCAACAGTATTAAAACGGCCGCCACAGAAAAAGCCTATTACTGGGAATCCCTGTGGTAATTACAGATGATATGTAACTCACGATGAAAAAGGCCAGCCCCTCTAGTGGCGGAAGTCGGTAATGCCGATGTAGACGGTGTACAGGAGGGAAGCAACACCGGTATAAAAATGGCACCACCGTGACAAGCCTATTCCCACTCAGACGCCACTGATGATGAAAGTGCAGGCAGGGCAAACTTAATATTCTGATTAAAATATTTTGCAAATATCAAGTCTCGAGTCACTGTCAATCTTTACATCAATGCAAAACTACGGTATGCAAATTAAGACAACTATTCATAAGCATGCAAGGTCATTGATTATTATCATTAATACAAAAAAAGGGTCAACCAAATCATGTGCTGGGTCGCACAAGTGCTAACACTGGAAAAGTTAGTCTGGAGCCCTGATGCATCTGTATGCCGTCATCAGAGGTGTAAAGGACAATGTGCGATTTATGACTGGTCACGAAGCAACTGGCCTAACTTTCCGGTTAGAGAAAATGCAGCTGGATTCTGTTCAACTGGTTTATTCACAACTGGACATACATTGGAGTCTTCAGCAATTGAAGGTTATTGTTATTGTACTTTACGTGTGTGTGTATGTGATTCCTGGAAAATACTGAAATAAACAGAATGATTTAAAGTGGCAATCTCGAAGATCTCCATTTTGTTCTCTATGGTGAAAACCAGTAATTGCGGGTGTGTAATTGGACCTCACTTCAAAGGGAATACACAACAGTAACACTAATTTGAAAGCATGGGAAGTCGCCAGAGACACCCAGATCTTAATACTCATAATACTGCAAATGCAAGGGGTTTCATCAGTGGGTCATAGGCTCAATCACCATTGTGTTACCTCATTCTTTTGAGTTCTTTTCAATAGGCCTACAGAGTTTATGTTTTCCGTCGCCGCTCCCACCCTCTGGAACACTCTCCCCAGCCACATCCGCCAGGCTCCCACTCTGCCATCCTTTAAAATAGCATTAAAAACCCACCTTTTTACCCTTGCCTTCAACCCCTGAGCTTCCCTCCCTCACACTTTTCGTTTCTTTCCTTTTCATGATATTAAAGTTTTTTTTGTTTTTGTTTTCCTGTTTAATGTTTAATGTATGTATATGTAAAGCGTCTTTGAGCACTTGAAAAGCGCTATATAAGTTTAATTTATTATTATTATTATTATTATGTTTATGCCTGACTTGTGTTATTATAGCTATTGACATTACTTTGAATAGATATTTGGTAGATGTGTAGTGGATATGTCCCTCTATGTCAACTTATTGTTATTTTAATTTATTTTCAGCCCCTTTGAAATGACTTTAAAAAAATCCTCATTAAACATCAATCCTTGTATGAAAGGCGCTATATAAATAAAGTTTATTATTATTATTATTATTATCAATTTAAATGAAGGAGAATTTGAATTCCTGTCATTGCATTATCCTAGGATCCCAGCGGATGCCCCCTGGTTAACAGTAAAGAAACTTTACTAAAACATTACCTGAACTACGCTGAATTTAGTTTAGCGTCATTCTCTGTCAGCATATTGCATGTACATCTACATGCTGTCAAATGCTTTTTTAAGTGGATGTTTAGTATTTACCAGGCCAGACACTGTTTTATATTGTTTCCCAGTGCAAATGTTTGGTTAAAGCTTGGGTAGGCAACTTTGGAGAAATCAGCAAGAGTAAGATAGATTTTGAAAGTATCCAACCAAAGAAATTCCCCCTCCAAAGCCACTCCCCCAAAACATATGAACACATACTGCCTGACTTAATGCTGGAGGACGAGTCCACGAGAGAGAGCGTTGGGGGGAGGAGCATCATTGACAGGCAGGTAGGCTATCCAGTCATTAATGACCGGACCGAATGAAATGATTGGACGGGCTTATTACAGGCCTGTGACAGCCACAGATAACATCATTATTTCATTTTTTATTGTCAGAGCATTTGATTTATTGATTGCTGTCGGGATGTAAAGAGAATTTCTACAAATAACAAAAAATGCTTCTAAAATATATTGCCTCCCCTATCTTTAATCCAATATGAAGTGAATATTGAAGCAAAATCCCTGAGATCTTGTGGACTCGATGTGAGAGCTTGCAATAAAATGTGATCTTGTATGTAAGAATTTTCAATCACAGAAAATATTCACATCTGTATTCTAAATTTGAAGTAACAGAATAGACTCACAAATGTCATAGTGCAAATCAAAGTTTTAATAAATACCACCACAGCTGCAAACTTTGTAATAAAGAAAATAGAAAAACAAATACTGACTGTTTCATTCCAATATATTTTGTAATGGGATGTAATTGTGCATCTAAATTACTATGAATCAATTCTATACTCCTTTCACCCTTTTGAAAAATGTAAATGTCCCATTTTGCCAATTTTCTACTGTTAAAATGGGACACATGGGTTACTGTCAACAATGCTCTTAGTCATTTTGATTAAGAAATGTTTTTCAGGATCACAAAATACATACTGTGAATCAAGAAATCAATTTTCTAAACTGGATCAAATATAATTTATCTTATGTATGTTATCAGCTAGCTTGCTGGAACTAAGATAAGAAGAGTATAGCCATGTTTTAGCTAGCCTACTTTTATTATTATTATTATATTACCACCCCAATAAAAGTTCTAGCTAGCTATTCCTAGCTATTTTACTTGTTCTCATAAGATGTATATAATATTTTAAATAAATATTAAATACCTTTTAATGTTTCACATAAGTATCTCAATTGTGTTGTTGTATTTGTATTGTACAGTTATTTGAAGACATTAAAATGTTGAAATTACTTATCTTCTTTCATTTCTGTTTGCACGTACTTGATTGGAGAATTGTACTACTGGAAAAATTAATTCGTACAAAAATAAATATAAGCAAACATTGTATTACAAGTTTATAGAATTTCTGACATCTTTGATTTGCACATTTGTGAATCTTTTCTGTGACTTCAAATTCAGAATACCAATGTGTGAATATTTTCTGAGCGAAAATGATTTATACAAACTCTTACATCTAGTTCACAAGATATATATTAACTTCAGTCCTGGACATGCCTTTCTTGCGAGTTTTAATGATTAGTCCCTTTATCCAGTTACAGCCAATTAGAATCAAGTATTCTCGAAAATTTAAATAGACGTTTGGAACATAAATGCCTTATCAAACTTTAAATGACTTATAGGCTGAACATGGTTAATTAAATGAACCGAGGTTAATCCGCTTTGCAGTTTGAACATCCGCCGGATACGGAAACGGATGGATCCAGCAAGTTTCTTCAAGTACTTCTCGGAATACTTCCGTTTGCTACGTCCGTGTTTCATTCTAACTCGTAACCACTGGCGGAACTAGGCTACTGGATTCGGCATTTCTTTTGGGGGAAGGAAAAGACTGCGACATAAACTACAAAATTACAAAATAAAATGATCGGATACAGTTTTGAAGTAGGCGGGCTGGAGACAGGATCTGCGCACTGAACAGTGAATAGAAACCAGGTGACGCGAGGTTAGGTCAGAATGTGCAGAATTAACAGGCTCAATTAATCACAACCACAATAATCTGTATAAAAGCTTATTTTATGAAGCACGGACTAAATATCCAGTAAATATGTCCTTTACATCATATGAGCATCCTGTCAAAAACAGATCAGATATACAAACAAATCCAAACGGAAAAAAAATGCTGACATCAAAGTGCCTAAGTTGTCATATTCTTTAAATAAACAAATCAACATTTTTTTTTCTCACAATCCTATATTACAGCACAGGCCTACCCTAAAACATTGGGAAATAATGGTTAGCACAACAGCCAAAGTGACTATAAGGGGAGGTCTCCCGGTAAGAAAGCAGTTATATGTCTTAACAATACAGCTTTATAAAATGGCAGTTCCAGTCTGGAAATTCAGCTCCAGTCTAGAATTCTGGTCTGTACAAGGGTCCAATTTCAGAATTCCAGACCTGATTCCAGGTTTCCAACTCAGTCCATAAGGATCTCAGATCCCACCAGTCAAGTTAATGAGACATAGGAACCAGCAGTAGTGCTGTTTCCAGAGCCAAAGATATTATTGTCCAACATGTCCACGTCAGTCTATGTCCTTCTGTGCCACACTAATACTGAGTGCAGGGGGAACTAACTTATCTGATCTACAGTTGTGTCAAAAGTATATTAGGTCGGGCAAGGAAATGTATGTGCATATGTATTTGTGTTGGTGGGGGTTCATTGCTCATCAACAGCAGTACCGCTGCTCCCCCCATCAGTTGCTCTCAGTAAGTAGAAGAGGTTGTCAGATATTTTGTTTGCCTCCTCGTGTCCTCGGATGGCAGAGTAGGTCCTATGCTTAGAAAACGGAGTTAGTCTCTTCTTAGAAGGCAAGTCAGTTCTCCTCTTCCTCCTCACCCACGTGGAGGCTGTGCAGACGCCTACACTGCCGGTGCCTGCTGCTGTTAGGTTGCCCACCTCACTATCCCAACAACTGTCATTTCTCAACAATGCTTAGCTGGAGCAGTCCCGCTGCTACGTTCTCAGACCGGCCAGTCTCTCTCTCTGAGCGAGGCAAAGGCCTGCCTTCCCAAAAACATCTCTCCATGTCCTCTGCACTGTTAGAAATTACTCCAAGAGTAGGGATGCACTGATATTGGTACATGTCCAATGCAAGGCGTATCACGGAATCCCCAGATAATAAGATCTGATACAAAGTAACACATGTATGTATCAGAAATCAAAGCCAATTGGCTGGATATTTTGTTTTCTCTCAGAATCTATATCTAAATAGTGGTATCAGTACATCCCTAGTCAATAAGACAGCAGCTGTGTATCTACAGAAATCCTACTACGAAAAGTTGGGTCTGATTGTGATTGCAGTCTTATTAACCCAAGGCCAAGGCATTGTCTTATCAAACATGCTAAATAGCACTTTTGAGTCACTTATATATAATCACCCTGCTTCATTTACTTATTTCTGTTGCCTACAGCTTCAATGTCTCAACTGCAAGCACTTAATAGCATGCAAATGCACACACACTCACACACTCACACTTGATTCAAACACACACCAACCTGTCCATTCACATGCCTCCCACCCACACCTTACTGTTCTGTACTTCATCTTCAGAGACCTACTGTATATATTTTTCATCCAACCATACCTTGTTATATATCGACCCCAGCTTTTTTTGTCAGCAGGGCATCAGTCCGTCATGACGTTAAAAAGAGGAACTTCAAGAACAAAACACGACGCGTTGCTTTCATTCAGTCACATATCGTTATCATCTCAAGCTCAGATGCCAATAGTAGAAATCAAGTACATAATAATTAAATACTTGTCAGTAATGAGGGTAGCGGTAGTTTTAATATCAGTAAAGCAGGCTTGTGGCCGGAACGTCACAGGTTTGAGTCCTTGCGCCAGGCGGGAAAAATCTGATGAGTGAATGAGTAACACTTTCCCTTCTCTCAACAACTAGCGTCATTATGTGCCCTTGTGCAAGGCAGTAGAGCTGCTTATCGGATGACGGTAAAAGACTGTGGTGGTTCCTGGTCGGCCCCTTGGTGTGAATGTCTGTGAATGCGGGGTACTGCTGAAAAAGAGCATGCGGTTCTCAGCGAAACCTTCCCCCGGGTAAACAAAGGTTTTAAAGATGAAATAAATAAATAAATATGCGACACGTAGCACGGACTTGATCCTTGCACTAGTTCATCGTAGTTCATAGTTGTGAGCATTCAAGAGTCCAGTTTTCGTAACGCTGGGATGTAGATATGTCGTATCTACACACACTGTTGCTACACAAAGGTCCATGTGCAGGTCTGCGAGTAGCTTGGTGTGTGTGAGGGTGAGTAAGAAAGGCCTAAATGCTACAGTAGTACCACCTCCACCCTGGGACCCGCGTAGATGGATCAACAAGGACAGGACAGCGTCCCCAAAGGGGAGGAGACCAAAGGGTTGTAAGCAATGAGAATTTGATACAATCTAGTCAATGTCTTTTGGTCAGTGAATAAAACCCGCTGCAGTATATATTACTGATGTAGTATATATACCTAATGTGGTATATATACAGTGTGTTTTATGGCGCTATGTACTGACATGATGACACTGTCCTCTCCTTGTTATTCCAAAAACACAAACATTTCCTCGATCAGCTCATACCTTAAAACACATTTCAACAAAAGATGTTTGTGTTGATCTTACTTGCGGTTAAAAAATAATACTGATGATATTGTTAAAATAATGATCACATTCGGGATCATTTAAATGTGCAATAATAACGTGTAAGTTGTCTGGAATGGAGGGGCAGCTGTTCATCTATTGCTCAGGGACACACATTTACCACAAGGGTTGATCGATTCTAGCAAGGGTAGTGATGGTCAATTCTCCTGTCTCTGCCGTCCTCTTGTCTCTCTCAAGTACTACAAATGAATGTTCATCAGCCCAGGAACAGAGACCCGAGGAACACAGGAGCCAGAAAACCCAAAAAGAAACCCTATTAGGAAGATGTTGCAGGATCAGGTTGTTTTGGCTTAGAGGCTACTGTTGTTTTGGGCGTGGGCTCTGCTGCCCCCCCAGGCTCCTCAGCTCCTCTGTCCCGGGGCGGTGCGTCCGGCTGCCCTCCCGTTGAGCCCCCCGTGTGCCTGGCTGATGGACGGGGAGGACTGGGTCTTGCGTAGGTGTCCCTCGCGGCCCTTCCGGCCCCCCTCCCCGATGAGACCGCCCATGACGCTGGCCTCGATCTTCTCCAGGTCGTCCGTCTCGGCGCGGAGCTTGGCCTGCAGCAGGTTGATGTACGTCTCATACCGACTCTTCTGCTCACGGAGAGGGAAAACGGAGGAGGGGAGGGAGAGAAGGGATTTAGAGATAAGATGAAACACAGATAAAAAAAAAAGAAATAAAAACAGAATAGATGCTACCTGTTCTTTTAAGGCCAGAATACAGAATTATAGGTTGGAATCCTTGTTGTGCAACTGTCACCTCACTGCAGGCTCTTTAAATATATATACTGTATACATATTAGATGTATTTATTTTTTACATTTTTGCATTTTTACATTATTGATATTGGACAGTATGAGCCACTTAATAAAAGATGTACATGTATTGTAAGACTAGAAATGGCAGTGCAAGAACAAGCGACATTTGCCACCTGCCCGGCTGGTCTCTGTTCTGTAGAAATTAAAAAGGTAAAACTGAACAAACACTCCAGGAGACTGTACCTCATAGGTGAGGTAGTGCTCTTTGAGGCGGTATTCCTCCCACTCGCGGCTCTTGGGGTCGGGCGAGGGCGGGTTCTTCCGGTGCTCCTCCACCTCCAAGCTCATCTGCTTCTGTTTGCTCTCATGACTCAGCAGCTGCTCCTCCTGAGCCAATCACAAACAGCCCGAATCAACACAGGAAGACCCCCCCCCCACCATAATAGCCAATCAGAATGCAAGTGGATGAAAAGGCTCAGTTTCGAATTTAATAGATTCAAGAAAATTGCACAGTTCTATAATGGTTCTAGAATGGTTTGTGTGCGGCGGGCTGTTAGCTGTTGATTATAGTATGACTAGTAAAAAATATGTATAGTGTCACTATTTATGTATACAGCACATTAATAAATGTGCACAATATGCTTACATGTGAGCATATTTGCCCAAGTACAGCCCTGTGTGTGTGTGTGCCTGTTTAAGCCTCATATAGAAGTAAAGCCATTGGGTGTCTGTCCTGTGTGATCATGTGTCATGAACATGTATGTACCTGGTTGAGTCTGGTGGACGACGAGGGCAGGAGGGGTCGACAGAATTTCTTCATGGAACCAATGGCGGCAGGGAAGGCCGGGGCCGAGAAAAGTGCGGCTACCAGGTTTATCCTAAAAATCCATGACATCATCTCCTCCTCGCTCCTGCAGAGACAGAGACAGATGGGAAAGAGACAAGAGGAGAAAGAGAGAGAGAGGACATGAGAACAGAGAGAGAGAGAGCTGTGACAGTTTTTTCATCTACAATCAGCATCAACTATTAATTATGTGTAGAATTATGTTAGTGTCTATTATCTCAGAATCTAAATGCCCATTACCTTTTAGGGTAATTCAGCAAGAAATCATCTATTTTTTCAAAAGTAATTGTAATCTGATTCCTGCAGGTTTTTTTTAAGGTAACAAATAATAGATAAAAGATAGATAATATTTCTGTATATTTCTAATATTTATGTAACTGTGCCAATCAGAGGAGATGCTATAACCACTGATCATTCTATGCATCAATAAACCTCCTCTTGTCCAGTTTTGTGAATTATTCTCCATCAGAAGGATTTTAACAGCAGCAGCTTGTTCAGATCAATTTGCATCACAATTTGCATACTTGCAAATAACTACTTAATAAAAGTAAGTTGAAGTTCTACTAATGTGAAAATTATATCATAACTATGAATCTTCACACCTTTAGTTGTGAATTTTCACACTTATATTCAGAACAAACTACTCAATTACCAGTATTGATATCTGAAGCAAGATGTATTTTTTATACATCTTATCTACCTACCAAAAGGTAGGACTTTGATTACACTGCACAACCCTCTCTCACAGGGATTATGGCTGACATTTACACTTTTAAAATGTTTTGAAATGTAGTATTTTGTCCTCCCTAAATGTTAAAGTCAAACCACGGATAATGCGGAAACAAAAATCTTTAAAGTACACGTGTTAACTGGCAAAAATCCACCGTTTTTTAAAAGATTCTTCTTTTCTGAGACTTTGAGGAGATTGAGGATTTTTGGGCAGTGTGTTGACGTTGCCCTGGACTCAGCGTGTGAGGTGGTGACTCACGGGGCCTGCAGCAGGAACACCCTCCAGTCCGACGTCTTCAGCTTCAGCACGTTGGCTCTCTTGCTGTAGTCGGTGGCGCGCGTGGCCAGGGAGTGGTGGATCCGTACGGCGTTCTTCAGGTCCACCTCCGACAGGTCCGTGTCCGGCTTGTACTCGTCCTGGAGGAGGAGAGGAAAGGTGAGCAGGCGGGCTAGGAGAGAAGGTCGTATTTACTGCGGTCACGATGGAGTTAAAGCTCAAATGGTCAGTTTTGTTGATTCCCCTGTTATAGATGAGAAGGGCAGTGAATGAAGACCTGCTCAGCGCTCGATGTGTGTTGTGCGTTGATCTAGTGCACAAACGTCTGGGTTAACGCTCAAGGACAACTGTACCTGAGGCAGTCAAATCATAAATATCCATATTAAATGATACTGAAATTAACTTGGCTGCTCACTGGTATGTGCTAATAGCCATACTATAAGCAACAAGATTAATTGTGGTGAAAAGATTATATTACTTGCTAAAAATAGATTCATTTGATTCATTTAGCTTTGTGTTGTCGGCCTCATATACCCTTACGTCTGCTCAGTGTATCTTTCCCACCAGCAGGGGGAGACAAACACATACTGGAACAGCCATGCTCTTCTCTCTCTCTCTCTCTCTCTCTCTGTCTCTGTCTCTGTCTCTGTCTCTCTGCCTCTCTGTCTCACTCACACACACACAGTCGAGCAGCGAGCAGCAACTGCTGTGCTGCGTCCGCTGTCACTGCGGTGGTGGATGTGTGTTTCTATGGCAACGAAGCAGAGGGCGAGATGCGGTACCTTCTGGAGATAGAGGATCATCCCCTTCAGAACCGCATAGAACTTCTTCCAACCGCGACGACCCCTCGGGGCTGGGAGAGAGACAGGTAGACAGAGAGGGAGAGAGAGAGAAATACAGAGAGAGAGAAACACAAAGAGATAGAAAGAGAGAGATTGAGACAGAGACACGGAGATTGAAAGGGAGAGCAAGTGAAAAGAGAGAAAGAGAAAAAAAAATGGAAAGATTGAAAGACAGACAGACCGAGAGAAGGATGAAATTGCACTTCTTGCATATTTTTCACGGTAACCCAGATAGAAGTTGGGAACTTCAATCAAATGTGTGTGTGTGTGTGTGCGTGTGTACGTGCACTCACTGCGCTTGCCGTCCATGTCTGCGTGGCTCTTGCGGGTCAGCACGCCGTGTTTGTACGTGACAGCGTTGAGGAGGATGGGGATGGCGATGAAGGGGTTATTGCCATCCGTTACCCTGGCAACACGCTTGCTGCCTCCCTCACACTGCTCCTCCACCAGCTCTGACAGACTCTTCCTCAGCTCCTCCTCCTCACTGCAAGCACACGCACACACATGTTCACACACACGTATACAAATACATGTACACAGATAATCATGTACAAACACACACAGACATATATCCATGTAGATAACCCATATTAGCACGCATTTAAAATACAATGTGTCAATTTGAATTTTATAAAAACGTTTTCCTCTGATAAGAAAAAGCATACTCACATTGCCCATTCAAGCTTCTCATTTTTTATTGAGTTATACAACACCTGTGTAGGCAAGCCGGTAGAAGAAAGGATATTCAGACATGTTTTTTAAAGGATTTGACTGGAATGTGAGATTAGGAACAGATGACAACTAATCTGATGCGCAGTAGATATTTTGCGGCAGCCATGTGGTTGATTCTCTCAGGACTAGGTCTTTACCTTTAATAAGTCTTTGGGGAAGTCTTTGCCATTGTTGAGGCCATCCAGATTACTGATAAACTGTTGGCAAGACATTTTCTTCCCAATGTTCTGAAGAGGGAAAAACACACCGAGACAAATAGATAGAAAGAGATCAAATAAAAGGATAAATTCAATCGACATTTGAGTAGATGTTTTATCTCCCTGATATATCCGTCTTGGGAAATAATTGATTTTTTTTCTGAGTAGAGCGCAGCTGTCCTGCTGTTAGGAAGCAGCAGAGTTTCCTTGAACGTTATATGGGGGCTGTGAATGTGATTCAAGCAGGCCTACGTCTGCAAACATATGAGTGTAATTCTGTAACCTTCCACTGGGTGGCGGTGTGGTGCAGGTAGAGCTCTGCCAGGGGAAGTCTTGCAGTAAGAGTGTAGATAATCAGTTTTCCCTGATTTTTCCCTGATCCCTGGTGCTTTCCCAGCCAGTTTCCCCCAGATAATTATTAGGCATCATTGGGTCACTACTGCAAGAGAATCACAGACACGGCTAGATATTAAAGGAACCATATCATTTAGATCTACTGAGCGGTGGAGGATGTGGGTTCAAGCCCCTGCGTCAGCAGTCCCCTATAGGCTTCAATCAAGCATCACATTATTATTTTCCAACATCACACATGTGGGACCAATGTTAAGAGTTAGTGCTTTTATGATCCTAAATTACTCAATAATGGTACCAAGTACCAGCGCCAGCGTGAAACCAAATGTGAAACCAAAACAAACACCACTGCTGCACTAGTTTTGAAGGAGAACACTGACTTTAACAAATGAGATGGTGGGTCTAGTTGGTGGCACCTAGATTCATACTTTGGGAACATTCCCAAAGTTGAAAGACAGGAATGTAACAGTAGTTGTATAATGTATTAAGCTCCAATTATTCATAATATCCAGTGTATGATATAAATTGTTGCGATATAATTTACAACTATAATCCAGTTGGATTAACATCTAAAATTCACAAATCTACTCATATTTCACGCCAAACTAGACAGACATTGCACTCCTTGATAACTGAAAGCCTCAATTATTAAGGAGGAACCATGTAGCCCAGTCTGAACTGGATCGGGTAGACTGGTCACGGGCTTCTATGTTTTAATGTAGACTTCATAGCTGATATTGTATGGTGATTTCTAACAACACAGCATTTTAAACAGGAATGGATCTATATCACTTTTCCACTGACGATGCCAATTCCTAGTACTTCATTAGGAATGTTAACTACCAGCCAATATCGGCTGATGTGGCAGATGTGATCCATTACTTTTACTCAACAACATAGACTTAGTCCACTAGTTTGGGGTCACTGGGAAAAACCGATTAAATAATGATCCATTTTTCTTCATTACAGAGATCTAACATCCTTCTGTGTGTGAAAAGAAAACCATTAAATGAAATTGCTTGCTATTGTTTCACCTTGGATCCTTCCCACACCATGTCTGTTTTAGCCTGGTGTCACCCCAGTATCCAATACCTTTACTGGTGCATGTCCATCCCTATATGTGAACCTAATGTTAGAGCTCGCTTCATATTGTCAGTTGACCGTGCAGCAACATCGCTACAAGCAACTGGCATAGATGTGGGACAGAAAGTTAGTACAACTAGCATACTTACCACCTGCAGGGACAGGGAGAGACCGGGGGACCGAGTGTGGTTAGCAGAGAATGGGTTTGAAAGGGAGCAGAAACAAGGGAAGAGAGAGAGAGAGAGAGAGAGAGAAAGAGGAAGGACAACTGTTAATAGGAGGGGTATTCACTAAGAGCATCAGTCAGGTTAAAGAGCAGAGCGCCAGGGTCCAGGGAGGCTCCGCCCAGGATCTATGATCTGATGGAGTTCTGTCAGGACAGACCACAGCGCTCCAGTTTAAAAATGAACGGATAGGACGATTAGAGGAGAGGAGAGACAGAAAGAGGTCAGAAAGTAGGCTGCTGTGGGGAGAGGGGGAGAGAAAGACAGAGAGAGAGAGAGACAAAGAGAGAGAGACAGAGTGAGAGAGACAAAGAGAGAGAGAGAGAGAGAGAGAGTGAGAGAGACAAAGAGAGAGAGACAGAGTGAGAGAGACAAAGAGAGAGAGAGACAAAGAGAGAGAGAGACAAAGAGAGAGAGAGAGAGAGAGAGAGAGAGAGACAGAGTGAGAGAGACAAAGAGAGAGAGACAAAGAGAGACAAAGAGAGAGAGAGAGATAGAGAGAGAGACAAAGAGAGAGAGAGAGAGAGAGAGAGAGAAAAAGAGATAGAGAAAGATTAAGGCAGACTTGTCGAGAGACTTGCCATTGTTGATAAGGGCCAATGTTTAAACTGTGCCAGCCTTGCAAGGAGAATTTCTACGGTTAGTGAGTGTTGACTGAAATATATAACATATAGAATAGAAAAGCCAGTAA
>OMKK01085125.1:0-11543 GCA_900302305.1 Polymixia japonica
GTGTGTAAATGGGGTGTTATGTGTGTCTATTGGAATGTGTGTGTGTTTTGTGTGTGTGTGTGTGTGTGTGTGTGTGTGTGCCAGGTCTCTAAAGAGCCTCTCATCTGCTGCCCAGAGTTTGTCAATAACTGGCACTCTCACTAGCCAACTAGCCCCTTTAAAATGCACTGGCTTTCAATTTATTTGCTCTCTCTCTCTCTCTCTCTCGCTCTCTCTCTCTCTCTTTATCTGTGCATTGATATCTCACTAAATCTCTCTCTCTCTCTCTGTTTTCACTGTCTTCTCTATCTAAACAAGTCTTTCTCACCCTGCAGGCCTTACAATTTTTCCACTGCTTATCCCTCTCTCTCTCTCTCTCTCTCTCTCTCACACACACACACTCTCTCTCCAACAACACACACACACACACACCGCAAACCCATTATTCAGCAATGCTAATGCCCCTCATTAACTCGGAGACAGATTCTGATCAATTTAGTGTTTGACTAATGCACCAAACTGTTGTTCTAAAGCACTATCATATGGACCTACACAGCCAAATTCAGCCTCAATCAGGCCCGCCTCGCACAGCCTGAGAAGATCCCGGTAAAACTGCTGTTTGTCATTAACGCATCACATCTTGTTTTGAAACAAATAACATAAGGCGCAAGTCTGGCGCTCGCAACCTTGCTCTGGCGCGGGGGCAGTTTCGTCGGGGGGCCGCGAGTGGATCCGCCTCTCTCTCTCTCTCTCTCTCGCCTGCGCCCGTTCCGTAATTCCGTGGCTCGCCGTGACATCGCTTGCGGGCGAAACGGGTGTGGGGTGTGTGTGTGTGTGTGGGGGGGGGAGTGGAGGGTGCGTCAGTAAAGATCAGGTGGTGCCGGTCTCAGAGAATGTGCGTGCGCCTCTCCCTTGCTCAGACCACCAGTCTTACTGCAGGCCCGCTGTGGTATTTTCTGGACGTTTTCGGGGGGGCTGGTGATGGAGGCCTTGTTTTGAGCAACTTTTGGCCAATTAAACTGACTGTCAGGTCTCAGTTTATCGCTAAAGCAACAGCGTGTTTGTATTTGCGTGTGTGTGTCTGTGTGTTTGTGTGCGTCATTGCCCTGTCGGAGAGCTGTGCAGATGCGTGTACGGTACTGTGTGTACTGCGTTGTCATGTAGGAGAGAGATTTTTTTTTTACGTTAACATAATTCAAATGCGCCCTTCCCCTGGCGTTTTCCTTGATTTAAGCACCGGTCTGGACTGTCCTCATCCATCATGAAACTGTCAGTGCACCATGGCACGCAGTGCTTTTAAAGGGAATGAGAGGGACTGTTTTGATTGGCTACAACTGAGGACAGCCGCGCCGTACCTACTGATAAGTTATTCCTCCTAATCCCAGCCTTTGTATAACTGCGCCTCAGTTGCGCCTGCATCTCATGTCCCGAAATTACCAAAAATAGTGTTGGCCACACCTAAGTGCGCTCGCGCCTTTGATTCTGGACGGTTGTCCTTGAGCAAAGCACCGGAGCTTTGGGAGAAATGTAAATGGACTGCATTTGTATAGCGCTTTCCTAGTCTACCGACCACTCAAAGCGCTTTACAACACATAACTCACATTCACCCTTTCACACACAGATGGCAGGGGCTGCCATGCAAGGTGCCAACCTGCTCAGGGGTTGGGGTTAGGGGTTCAGTGTCTTACTCAAGGACACTTGGACACGCTCTCCGGAGGAACCAGGGATCGAACCAGGAACCTTCCCGTTACCAGACGACCCGCTCTACCTCCTGAACCACGCCGCCCCATTAATTCCATTAATTCCTAAACGTCAACGTCCGTTTGCGTCGTTGCGCCGTTTGCTTGGACTTTTCTCCTACTAGGAGTGTTCTGTAGCTGACCCTGCTCTTTGACCTCGCTGTGGAGGGAAACTAGAATTTCTCGATGGAGATCAAGTATTGCGTAACATTGAAGGAATTAGAATGAATGTATCCTCTAAGTAGCTTCTTATCTTTAATTAACGATCAAGCTGTTCTGGGTTCGTCCCCCATGAGGCACCGGTACGGTCGAGAACGGAAAAGAATCCAGCGTCCTTGTTTTCTACACCTACAAAACTTCAGACTGGTTGTTTTGAGGGATTTGTGCGTTCCGATGTGGCTGTGTTTTGCGTATGTTGTTGAGTAAACTTTGGTATCGACCTGCTGTCTGCCGGCTTGGCCGTTTATTGACTGAGCTCTGTTGTTGACTGTTGTTCCCGATTCAGAATTGGTTGTTTCCTGAGACTCTGACGGAGCTCAATGCACACAGCGCTCAGCCCTGACCGGCCCCTCCTGCATAAGGAGAACATTCCAGTTCCTAGCTTTCGTAAAAGGGTTTGGGGAGCGCTCTCATCATCTCGTTTGGTTGGGCAATTTCCCTGCGTAATTAGTTAAATCCCATACTGCTAGACTGCTAGCAAAGTTATTAATTGTTACCATTTTAAGGGACCCTTCTTTTTCTGTTCATCAGCACATTTTTAATATATATATAACTCTCTGGCATCTGTGGTACACATTAGTGATTTTCTTTCCAGTTAATCTAACCGAAATATAATTCTTAAATGTATTTTTCACTACACATACCACATTTATTATTATATATGAAATATGAATTACTCGCTACCCTTGATAGTCTAGCCTCATGCCCAAAAGTAAACACACTTTTCCACGGTTGTAATCAGAATCAGGCCGTACACGTTCGAGCAGCGAAGACGCGGTGAACAAAACCAGCGCGGGTTTCATGCGTGCATTCATGAAGGAAAGATAGTTTGACTTGATAAAAGATAACAAGTGAAAGGAACTGTAAGACAACATGTGCAAGTCCTTAATGACGGTGCCTTGTGATGTCACAGTGCATGTTGCAGAAGCTGCCTTTTCAAGGAAGCAGATGTTGCAGCGTTAAAAGGGGTAACAAGTTCTGGAGAATGACTATTTACGCAATCCTCTCCCTGTCCCTCTGCTTTGCATCTGCTTGAATTTAAATGAATATTTTCATGACCAATAAACGGAAAACATCGGTTATGAAATGACCCGTTGAAATGTTATTAAATTGACGTTTAGCGTTTGAATAACCACGTCATTTGACGAAAACCTGGCAAATCCCCTTCATACAATACGTTTACAACTCTGCCAGAACTGTTGCAGAATGTACACATAACGGGGGTAAGAACAGGGGTGTTCACTACCCAGGTCCTAGCTGGGTGGAGGGACCTGCAAGCGTCTGGACTACAATACCTTTTGTGGTTCTCAATTTACTTATAAACAAACACCACAATACTAAACAAAATCAGAATAGGATATATTTGGCAGAGTTTCCGTTTGCATCCATTCTGCATCCACTCTGCACCAGCGGCGGCAGGCGGCAGGTTCATGCTGGCAGTGTTGCAGAGGAGCTAAACCTTAACAAATGACCACGTATCTCCTTAAAAAAACAAAATCTGGTTACCAAAATCGAAAAGAGAGAAGTGAAGGGAGAAAGTCTAGCTAGAGGCAGGCAGCTAATGACACAGCTTTATTCCAAGACTGGTGAGTTTACCTTTCATGCTGGTAGACTTAAGACTTCACAGCTGTACTATTTAGCTAAATGTTAGGTACTGCAGAAGAAAGAGATGTATTTGTGCAGACTGGTAGGCTACACGTTTGGTAAACATTATCTTATTGGCACGTTTGCAAGACATTGGCAAGCAAGCTAACGGGTTAGCTGGTAAATGATAATATGTGCATGTCTCTAGTCAATTATTATGCACAAATCAACTTAGAATCTGCTAACTTAGACGTTATGCTGATTAAAGAATACACATGTAGACAATACTGTCGTTGTTGTTTACAGTATATTTCTTCAAATGCTTACATTTGGCTGGCAATTCATTTTGTTTTGATTTATGTTGATATCAGATAAGAAGATAATTCTGAAAAAAATTTGATTCTGAGTAATTTCACCAGCTTTAAGGCACTGTGAGGTGTAACATATATTTTTTTGAATTATCTGTCTAACTTCCTAATCCTCCAAGAAATACGGTTTCGTACTAGTATTCAAGGACACTTAATGAATATAGTTCCTGAATGTGTATACAGACCCAATGTTTAACCACCTTTATTTAATTAATGGCTTTCATAAACACTCCCATCACTGTGTGCCAAGCTGAAAGTATGGTGATGACAGCCAATCATTATTAGGGTAGTGCCCCAAACCCTTTATTTCAATTAGGGGTGTGGGCTGATGACAGACCAGTGAATACATGTCTGCAGGTGTGTTTGAGTTGTCATCGGCCCCCAGGCGTCAGGTCTCAGCCTTGAAGCGGCTGTAGCTCAGTTGGTAGAGCGGGTCGACCAATGACCGGTGAGTTGGTGGTTCGAATCCCGGCTCCTTCTGTCAACAACATGTCGAAGTGTCCTTGGGCAAGATACTGAACCCCACATTGCCTCCAATGACTTTATGAATAAATGTGGGAAAAAGTGTGGACGCTGGCGTCGACTGTTCGCCGCTGCACCTCCCATTTACTTGGGAGTCCCAATGTCCCAATGAATGAACCATTGTAAGCGCTTTGGGTCCTTGAAAAGCGCTATAGAAATGCAATTCATTATTATTATTATGAAGCAAATTTGACATGGTGGCCAACGGTGGTACTGCAGCCTAAAATTCACATGTGGCCCAAAAGGCTTTTTTCCCCATAGACGGCCATTGTAAAAGACAGATACCTACAACACCACATAATACCTTAAAACATTCTTTAAATTATGTATTTTTTAAACATGAAGCCCAATTTCTTTAAAAATCACTCAGAGCCTTAATGTGACCGTTGGGCCGTATGCCGGGGAGTAAAACCAGGAAGTAAAAAAACATTTTGCTTCACGCGCTGGGTGAGCAGCTTTCATTCAAATGAATGGGCGGCCATTTTCCCGTTCATCCTCCAGTTATTATAGAACCTCCTTGGTTGTCATGGATGGATAACGTGGCTCAGAGTCACTTCCTGTAGGACCTAGAATTCCAAGCGCCGCCACTGTGTATACATGTGAAACACCAATCACTGTATGTTCATTTCTACCATGCCCGTATAACCACAGGATTCACAGGTGACTGTCCACCCATGTCCCCTACACTGTCATAAAGGACTATAGCTGTGTGCACATCCAACCTGTCTTTAGGCCAGGCGCTGGTGTGCGGTTACCTTACACTGACCAGAAGTACACATCCCTCTATACACAAAACATCTTCAGTCCAAAATCTATTGAGCTGTTCAAAATATAAAGCGACTACATCTGAACCCTCATACGATCCAGGGTTTTTCCTGCATAGGAAAATCTCTGAAGAATGAAACGGCTTTCTGGCCATTTTCATTCTTAATTCAGCCCAGTTGACTTCCTAGCTGAGAGGCAGAAATAAACTTTAGCTTGTACCTTTCAAACCCTAGACCCTGACAAATAGTGCTAATTCGATTTTTTTCTGCAGGTGTAGCACTTTTGTGACTCTCCAGATATGTCTGTTAACCTGAGGCTGCGGGAGGAGCGTCGAATATTTATTATTTCTCCTGTTTCACCCCGTGTTATGAAGGCTTAGTCATATTTGATTGTTATTGGTCTTGTGTGAGTAGTCCCCATCTTAACTATTACATTTCTGTCCACTGAAAAGATGGGCCACCTCCCCGACTCTAAGTAAAACAGTAAAACACCTTTTTAGACGACAAAGTGCTGAAACACAATTTCATCAAATGAGTGATGCCTTTGTTTTGTTTTTTAGAAAATACAAGTAACCCAGTAGTAAAGGCAAATCCAGTTAATAACTAACTAGGATAACTAGGATAAATCAATTAACTAAATATTAGAACACTGTCTACTGATCAATCTATTCATTATCTATGGACATCACACGTTATCTATGGACATCACAGCTCCATGACTATGCAGCAACAATATGTTTTAATATTAAAGCTTAGTTATGGAAAGGCGAGGGACAACAAAACGTTTGAGTTGGCAACGACAGCCACGGGTAAAGGCCCTCGCGACAAGGGCACCACCAGGAAATACCCTGCGATCTACTATTTAGAAGTCGTTTTTTACTGTAGTGGCCTATCATTTCAAACACGTGTAAGGTTAATAACTTCAAATTCCAAATCACACACTAATTATGGAACCAACCATATCATGCATCACGCAGTGAGATTCATTTGTTGACAGTTTCTGTCAAAAAGGCTCCAAAGGTCCAAGTAATCTCCCCAAGGGGGTAAAGTACATTTTATCTAATCTAATCTAATCTGTTGTGATACTTTATTGATCTACATAGGGAGCGTGCCTCCAGGAAAGCCAGCTACAGAACACATCCCCTGGATCTGGAAGGGATTCAGTGTCTTGCTTAAGGACAAGATCAAAGGCCTCTGTACATTAGATATATATATGTTATTTGTTTCCAAAGAGTTTGTGATACTCCAATGCTGAAAAGGCCTGTCTTCACTGACTGTAGCTTGGCCAGAGAACGTCTCTTGGCCACAGAAATGGGTTAAATCCCTGGGCTTTCTAGAATCGATGCTTCACCCAGTTGCAGTTTTTCACAATCGCTAAGACACATTTCTTGAAGCTCCACCCTTCCACCCTTCTCTCAGAACTGTAAGCACAAAACCCTATTTTCAAACTACATTCACAAAACCTCCGGCTCTTGTTGCAAAACCAAACAATCGCCTCATGTCACGTCTTTTTTGCAGAGTTTTGCAGAAAGAGTCAATGAGATCTGCAAATTGTGTCTAACTACGTGAAAATTGTTTATGGTTTTGCCAAAAGAGTGATCAATTTGATAAATGGGTTCAGGCCACTGAGCATTTGGTTCAGAGAACGGGGTTTAGTGTTTTAGCAATTCAGAAAAACTGCAAATGACCCTTCAAGCTCGATGGAAAATGAACTAAAGACAGAGAAGGAGGAAGGAGAACACAAGAAAAGAAGAAAAGAGACAAAAGAAGAGGACCAAGAAGGCAGCATCATATTCTTCCACAAGGAGACTGAGGAGTCACGGTCACTGAGAGAAACTGGAAGCAGCAACCGCTGCTAACAGGAGGCCGTCTCACAAATCCCTCACAAAGCCAGAGCGAAGATTAAAGAACATCTCAACCCAGAGCCAGAGCAGAACCAAAAGGAACAACCTCAGAGATTATTTGTCTACATCAAACAGTGATTTTTTTTTATTTATTTGGGCTTTGCACCTAGAGCACATGTTTAATCCCCGGGTTTCCAATACCAGGATCAGAATGAAGCTCCTTCTCATCGCAAGGGTGAAAGTTAAACCCCAACTGTGGAATGGAATTCCAGTGCTTAGTGGAATAAAATGCGAACATTGATGATGGATGGAAACATGCCAGTGAACAAGAGTACAGGGTCAACTCGTGAGATTCAGTGTTTTGCTCGAGAAGATCAGACGGCATTAAATGAAACACCCAGGGTTCCCACAACAGGATATGAAGTTCCCATTCTCGTCACAAGGGTGAACTTAAACAGCAATTATGGTTTTGCGGAATTATGGGTTAACATTGACGAAGAACGGAAACGTGTTTTTTGGACAAACGGGAAAGGAAATTCAGATTCTCAAACAGAAGCTGGGAAAACCCTGTGAACTCTGTCCACTTCACACGAAAGGGGGTGAGAGCAGAGTCGAGATTGCTCATTCACGGCAAACGTTATGACATTATCCTCATCGACGAGGGACATGCGTCACCACAAATAGGACTGTGGGAAATGGGTCAAAGAGACCTCGACCTCGGCGCTGGTCAAGCGGTCATCGTAGCTGACCCAAATTCCCACAAAAAGCTTCATGGCCAGCAGGCGATGTACCCAAACCCTTATCTGAAGGATCAGGGCGGTTGAGGTCACCGTAAAAGGTCAGATATATTCTGTAATACGTGTAATACCACAGATCAGAGATAAGTGATTTGCACGGGGCCTCTGAGAGAGCTTGAAATTGTACCGAATTTTGTGGCAGCTGTCAAAAAGGCTCCAAGGGCCCAAATAATCTCAAGTACTGGCCTTTCAAAGGACATTCTCTGCACTACACACACATACATGGGCACTTAGGAATTCAACCGTCAACAGACTTCCTGTTCTACAGTATCACATATAGTGCTCATAGTGCTTATTTGCGCTCGCTGGTTAGAGGTTTGTATTTAATTGGAGCAGAAGGAAAATTAAAAATATGTATTTTTTTTTATTAAGATAACAGTCGCTAGGTAGTTTTGTGTCATCGATCTCGGCCATGAGTTGCGGGACATTCTCTTTGCTCAAGTGGTCCAAGTCCAGTACGTTGTTATTTGCGGGCTGGCAAGTACCCAACTTCATCTGTCCTTCAACCTCAGAGTTGTTCTGTTCTGGAAGTGTAATTCTGCCGTTAGATACATCAAAGTGCTCATGCAAGGACGCAACAGACAAGAGTGCGTATTGATGAACAGCTTAAACGTCTTTAAGCTGCTCACTGCGGTATTTCCTCTCAGAGGTCTTACAATTTGATAAAGCAACGTTGTCAGTTACAGACCGAGTGCAGTTTGCTGTTTGACGTCAACGATCATCTGTTTCTTCCAGGCGAGAAGAGGAAGAAAGCCTGAAAAAACATGAAATATCTCAGTACCACACCTGAAGCTTGGCATTCTTCTTTTTTTTTTACTTAATTCTTATATATTGAGTTTATATTTCTCTTTTGTGATATCGCTACCATCGCGCACTTTTTTTGTAGTTCTGTTTCAACATACGTTTGTAACTATTGACTTTCTTTACGAGATCTGCTGTTTCCACCTTGAGGGCAAGTTCACCCGCTCTTCTGTTTCTCATACATCAATACATATACGATACATCATACATCAATCATAAGATTGCTTCAGACGCAGAGGGAGGGAGAGCAGAGCGGATTCTGTACATATAAGGTTGTATCTCAATTTTGTTATTCGCCACAAGACCACATTCTTTTTTCAGTGCCTCTGACTGTGATATTGATTCATTTTTTCCCTAATTAACCAAACTTTATCTCGTTAGTGACTGTCATATACCTATGAATAAATGAAGTGATTTGTTCCAAAATGCTGTAAATTCTTACAATGTAGAACATTCAATTTGCAGGTTTTATCAAACTGTCAACGAAAGACTTAAGTAACCTGCTATTCCTGCAGAAGTCTTTTCTTTCTCTTCATTTTATACGAGTAACACATTATTACCTTTGTAAGAGTTTTGTACTTTTAATTTAATCGTTTTAATATAAAACTTTACACCTGGAAACCACACGTTGAGATACAGCACCTATTACTCTTGGCAAGGTTGACCTTCTCCTGTGACCTCTACCACTCTCAAAGTCATATGTATATTCACTGTAAAGAAAAATTGTATTCATGTTTATATCCCTCATCTAATTCTCTAATACAAAAAGGAAAACAACCCCCTCATGTGGCACTTGTTTACCACCTGTCTGCCATACATCAGAGGACTATATAAAGACAAGTGTATAACAGCTCGTAATTATGCGTTTAAGTCTTACAACCACCTCACACAAGATCACGTAGATATTCTTAAACCTGACTGGTTTGGTATTAACAGAAACAAAAACACGCCTAAGCGACTCTCTGACGGGAGAAGTGAGACGACATAACAATTTCACATTTCACACTTGAAATGCTGGCTTTACCTCCCGTCTGGGACTGAAGTGGTTCTGACAGTGTTCTGTGTTGTTCGTGTGCGCTGTGCCAACAGCATAAGTCACAGAGAAGACTGGGAGCCAGCTCGGAGCGGAGAACTTCACAACCTGATGAACAACTGCACTTTCCAAACTTGACACTAATACCTATGACAAATCCATAATGACGTGTCATTTTCAGCTCATCTCTAAGTTCAGTTTTTGCGATCTCTCTTGTTAATTTTTTTAACGCGGTTTGTATTCAAGAACTAGGTACCGTGAAGGATGTCGTTCCAAAAGACAACACGTTACTACCTGAAATACCTCTGAGTATTTCAGAAACACAGAAGTGATCTGTTTTGTAAGCAGACGTATTAAGTATTAAGATTACTCATGACATTCATGCATAATATGCTTTACCTTCATGCTAGAAGTCATTCTGTGACAGCTGGTGCCGCCTCTTCAGAAGGTGGATTTTGGTGAATTTTGGACCAAAACACTTTATAGGTTGCAGTAACACGTCTTAGAAAGCAACATATACGAGAGATATGTTGCAAACACACCATGTTTTGCCCCGTTTGGGCCTGATAGGCTTGGGTTGGTTCAGACAGAGTTCCTCACTTCATTTCCCAGGTTTGGGTTCATAAACATTGTTGAAAAATAATATTATGTCCTTAGCAATTCATAATTTCTATATTAGCTGTTACGCCCTCCACAGCTACGAGGTCAGAGGGCGATGTAGTGGTCTGTTTTCTGTCTGCCTATGTTTGATTCCAGTCCCCAGGGTTTGCAGCATGCCGTTACATCACGACCGGAGGGCTATCTAGTAATCAAGGCAGTACTATATCAACCCGGGGACTCCAGCCACTCATCGCCAGATCGTAACCTATGCATGACCTGTTCGTTAGTTTCTCGGCCGCTGTATCTCGTCACAGTTTATGTCATTTCCCTGCGCGTTTCCCTGACCCTGCTAACCCCTGTTTCCTTGTTCCAGTTTCCCGGCTTCCTGGCTCCCGCGCTACTCCGAGTATTCTGCCTGCCTCCTCCGTCGACCCTCGCCCGGCCACCGACTACTCTCCCGTCTAAGCCCCCGACCCTCGCTAGTACCACGACTACTCTCCCGTCTAAGCCCCCGACCCTCGCTAGTACCACGACTACTCTCCTCGCCGTCGCCCCACCCTGGACTGTCCGACCACTCTCCTTTGCCCATTCCCCTTTTGAATATTAAATTGTTAGTTTACGTTTATATCATGTCCCTGTGTCGTGCTTTTGGGTCCACCACTATTTTGCCCTTAACAATTAGCAACTTAAAGCTTTCAATAGTTTGGGCTCAAAAAGGGCTGTTCTCTTCAGAACCGACTCTGTTCTGTCTCGACTTTGGTTTGGTTGGCCTTACTCCAGGTCCACACTGACAGATTTAAATTTTAAGCCCCGAGTTTCAAGGCTTATCTCTTGAGTCATTAAAGTCTGTGTAAAACAAATATGTGTTCTGAGTTTGTCACACCACAGAAAAATGTGTTATTAACCACACAGCCAAATTTGCATGATTAAAAAAATTGCCTAGTATATGAATTAGGCTTCAAAATTGTGAAAAAAAAACCAAGCAGTATTCTCTGTTCTGAAACGCTGGGGGCGTGTCCGCTGAAGGAGGAAGTAGGAAGTGTAGTAAAACGCTGGGGGCGTGTCCGCTGAAGGAGGAAGTAGGAAGTGTAGTAAAACGCTGGGGGCGTGTCCGCTGAAGTAGGAAGTGTAGTAAAACGCTGGGGGCGTGTCCGCTGAAGGAGGAAGTAGGAAGTGTAGTAAAACATTGGGGGCTTGTCCTCTGAAGGAGGAAGTAGGAAATGTAGTAACTGGCGGGAGAACCACTGATACTAATGCGCTCTAGTTTTTACATAGTGTTAAGAGAGGGGTCAT
>OMKK01085127.1:0-13423 GCA_900302305.1 Polymixia japonica
CAGTACCTGACGGACCTTCTCCACCCTCACACCCCATCTCGGACCCTGCGCTCCTCTGACTCTGAACTACTGTCCATTCCCCACTCCCGCCTCCGTACCATCGGGGATCGGGCTTTCAGTGTCGCCGCCCCCACTCTCTGGAACTCTCTCCGGAACGCCACCTCTCTGGACATCTTCAAATCCACCCTCAAAACCCACCTGTTCACCACTGCTTTTAACACCTGACTCCTCCTCACCCATCCACTCTACCTACACTCGTGTACTTGTCCTTGTCCTTTTCTGGTTGTAGCCCTCTGTTGTCGATCTGTATTATTGTTTGTTGATTGCTATGTATTGTAAAGCAGCCTTGGGTCTCATGAAAGGCGCTATATAAATGGAAGTTATTATTATTATTATTATTTTATTTAAATTTTATTTAAGAAATGAATGCCATTGATGTGTTTTTTTTATTTGAAATTTGATTTTGCATGTGTGCAATATTAAGTTATATATTGTATAGTATTAAGCTTTGCTTGTTCCATATTGAATGTTTAAGCAAAACTTGTTTAAGTCCATATGAAAAGGTTCATTGTTATATCTTGAGGAAGATTTTTTCAGTAAATATCAATGTTGGCCCGCGACTTTGTCCAAGTTTTAAATTTTGGCCCACTGTGTATTTCAGTTTGACACCGCTGCCCTAGAGCGTTCTGGAAAACCCCTTGAAGTGCTTCGTCAATCCACCCAATAAGTGCATAATAAAGGATTTATTAACATTAATCAGGCATTGTTCTCACTTTAGATCAGGTGGCTGCAAAAAGCTTAGTTAACTGTTAATAAGTGCATAGTTAACTGTTTTTTTAACCTTAATAAACAACAAAACAACAAAAGCTTAGCTTAATGACAGAATAGGTAAGTTAGTAAAACTCAATACATGTGTTTGTAATGCTATAAGGAATTAAAAAAAAACTCATAAGGATTTTAATTAACATTCTTAAGCAGTCTATAAATTGTTAACAAATGATTATAAATGTCTTATAATGTAACAATGAACGTGTTTATGATGCTATTATTAACACTTATATAGTCTTATTAACACATAATAATGTTAATAGGCATCCTATAAGGACGGGGGTCACTGATGCTGCTGTGAGCCTTCTTCTCAAACTACTTGTTGAGCTGTTTTCACCCCCCCTTTGCAAGGCCTTGCCATCCTGGCCCATGCAGTTTATGTACTAGGCTGTGATGCAATATGAAACTGCACATGACAATACGAAAATGCACATTACTTTTTTCCAACTTCTCAATAAACTTCTTAACGAAGAGGTGTTGCAGGCCTATGTGAAGTCCTCAGTGATGTGGGTCCTGCATGGGGAACATCAAGCTGCTGTCTCTTTGTGATCTCAATGCTCAGTACAGGGGCGTGTCAGTTCAAAGCATTTTGCAAATATTGCATATCACTGTAGGCAACAACTAGTTATTCAGTGCTTTGTGGTAGAGTACACACAGTTATCAGAATTAGCACTAAACTTTGGGAATTAATACATGCTTATAGATAGATAGATTCCATAAATGGTTAACCAACAAAACAGGGTGCTCTTGGAACCTGTAGTCACCTTTTCTTCTAAAAAGCCTACTTCTACCACATCTGCAAACAAGGCAAATAGCTAATATTTAATCTCCTTATGTTGTCCCAGGTTATATTTATCAACAAACTTTGCCTATATGCAATTGAAATGCACAAAATCTTTGTAATGTCCTAAAGTATATATATATATATATATATATATATATATATATATATAACAGGTCTTGCTGAAATGAGTGTTTCGTCTGCGGTGTCCCGAGGTAGCAGTTTGTAAGCCAGAAGAAGAGGCCCAGTGTCAGCACTGTACTGAAGACCTAAATGATCAAAAGTGGAAGAAGTTCCTGAAAATAATGAACTATCGTTGAGCTATTGTTTCTGCGTTTAAAAAAGTGAGATAGAGATAGAGAGATAATAAAACGCAGTGAGATGTGAGATCAGTGGGTCATGTGTGCTTGCACGTTATGCCTACAGATCCCATTCTGAAGCAGATCTGCTGAGTGAGCTCTTTCTTCCCTATTTCCTCCCTCTCCTTCCACCCTGTCTGCCCAGAGATTATAAAGGCTGATCAGCACTTACCTTGAGAGGCAGCTGGATTCTCAAGATCATGAGTTCACTGTGAGAGTCATGATCGTGAGAAGCCAACTTTTCAGGCTTCAGGTTAATGCAATTGTGGCCAAACCATAGCTGATTCGGACCAATCAGCGCCCTATGAGGAACTACCGGCAGCTAAGGGCGTGGTTTAGGTGTGACGACCGAATACATCCATGGTGATTAGCCCATGAGAGACGGTGATAGACAGATGGTTCATCCAATCACCTGCCAAGTATTTTTTGAAAGTGCCTGCCCTTTTCCAAACAGTTTCCAATGAAGACTTCCCAGATGGTTTTGTGTAATAAACCATCTGGCGTGTCAGGTTAGATCAGCACAGCAGGCAGAGTCAAAGACCAAGCTGCATTAATAATGCATGGACTGTGCTGTGATGCAGGGCATCGGGGAAGCCCTCTTCCAGGGAAGAATGCTAATTGTGGAAAAATGCAAAGGCATTAGCCTTATGCTAACAAGGCCAGCACAGCTGTTCCCATTAATTCTGTCTCTTATTAACCTGTTCCTGCTTCAACACAGAGAACTCAGAGAGAGGCAACCCTGAAAGACTAATGTCCATCTCTTTTTGTGAATCTAAGCACATGTTTATCATCCATGGCACCCCCACTCTCTCCATGAAAGCAAATCAATATCTTACCCCACCTGATTCTGCAGTTGTTTCCTACACTATGAGTGCTGCTGTTAGTCTGAGGGAATTTTATATCCATAATTGTAATTATGGGAATTCATGTTGCTTGTCCGGACACTCTAACCCCAAGGTCATAGCTATTGTAGACATGTTGTGTCTGGTGCAGTATTGTGTGTGGACAGTTGTAGTTACCTTTCAGATAACCTACATTTTATTGACATTTCTGATCAATACATTGCCAATTTTGATACACAATTTTCTTTTGGGAAAATAATAAATAAATCCATTATGATTTAGAATGAAGCATTTTGCCTCAATCCATTGCTCTTACATGCTCTCAATAAGAATTATTATTGATGTAGTTTGCTGCACGGCAACATATTTGGGAACTGATCAAAAAGCATATTAATTTCAAATGTCAAAATAATTTCAGTGTCAAATGTAATTTGGAAGGCATGGGTGAGACCATACCTCACATACCCACATAATTCAATTTGGACACATTATGCTCTTTGGATCTAACATTCCTTAGAAACCTCATCATTGTTGGCTAAGTGAAGGAAAAACAACCCTTTCCTCTGCAGGTGCTTATGTCCCACACTCATGGTGTCTACAATTAGCATATTTGATTCTCTATTAGAATACTGATTCTTATTGGTATTTTACCAATGAACACATTATTAGGGATATGAAGTATTTTGAGGTATATACATTTAAAGCTTCCTTGTTAGTTTGCTATATGGTGCTTAAATTGATGTTATTTTCATTCATATTATAGAGATGAGGCTATAACCATTAAACCTTTGGAAAATGTCCCACTCATAGAAAAGAATGACTAGGAATAAATTAATAATCACATTTACATTATATTTCAAATAGCTAGAGGGTCTTGGGAAAGGCCTGTTCACAAAAAACCTGAAGACTATGGCTTGAATCCTCACCACAAATTTGCACTCAAGAGCTAGAGACCATTCAAGTATAAAAATTGAGGTTCCCACTACCCAATCTTGGCCAGAAATGGTTCTTTTATTAAAAAACAAATCTACAAAAAAAGAATAATGTTGACCAAAACAATGTCTTACCATTATTTTCATCAACTAGGAAAACAATGTTTATTTTCTCATTGACACACATACATTAATTACAATAGATTTTAACAGGTTTCATGGGGGAATTTATGCTAAAAGTCGATCACATGTAAATGACAATGTACACTTGTAACAATGTACATGACAAAACATGACAAAGAACACTTACATTGGAGTCATTACAAAGTTATTACCTAACAGTAGTTATTATTAAACTATTTTTGAGATTTGTTATGTTGTGAAGAGATTAATCCATTTTAAGTAGTGTGTAATTTGGCATGCGTTCCCACACAAAACCCCAATCTCAATTGGTTTTGAAAGAAGACGTCCTGGTATCAAAATGAAGGAATGTTGGCTACAGGTTAACACCACAACATGTGAGTTGTTTTTGCCATATGCAAAACTTAGGCCTTTGGTCCTTCTTTGCATAATAACCTTACCAGTTGTAATATGGGAGGCATCCATCAGATAACAGTTAACAGTGTTGTCTCTTGTTTGTCTTTCTCCCATGTTTTGTAGGCAGGGAGTGTATAATCAAGCTAACAATCCTCTAAATGAACACTGCAGAACACAAAAAGAGACTAAGATAAGTGCTAATTTATATTTGGAACATAGGACAGATGTGGATCTCAATAGTAAGTAAATTGGATAAGGGAAGATGAAGTGGCTTCTGTGAGTCTTGATACGTTTGCATAAAATGTAGTTACAGAGAGTAGGGAAATTGCATTATTGGACAGCACAGAAGAGCATTGCAAATTTGAGTGTATGTGCACACTCGTATACAACAAATGTACCATAATGATGAATTTGAAAGATTTCAGTAATGCAGCTGTTTTCCCATTTTTACATGAAAACCTATGCACATCTATGTTGGTTAAGCTATGCAACCCCCAGTGGATGTTATTTATTGTTCTTCCAGAACAAAATAACTAATTTCCTACTATTAGGCAAGCAAAATATTATTTTTTTCAAATGCTGAGTATATTGTTAAGGAGAAATTCTCTTCCATCAAGTTATACAAGTGTGGCAACCAGGCCCAGATTCACCAACTATTAGGATATTAGATTAGTTTTATTGTTTAACCTCTAGGCTAATTTAGAGATGCACTATAATAATCGCTGTTAAAGTAAGATTCCTTGTCATTCTAGAGACATGAGTCAGAATACTCATGAGATAAATGTACTATTTGTGTTATTAATGATCCTCCGCTGGAGGATGCGTTGATCACTTTAAAACGAGCGCGCATGTGTGAGTTTGCACACCCCTTTAAAATGCATCAGGCGCAACAGAAGCGCAGAGCGGAAGCGCAGAGAAGAAGCGCAGAGCAGAAGCGCAGAGCAGACGCGCAGAGAAGGGGTGTAGCGCGTCGTGGTTGCGGCGGGTAGACGCCGACGTAGATGCTGCAGAGTTGCGCAGCAATCTACTGGCGATGTAAGGAGCAGAAGAGGTTGCAAGACTGACCAATAAGGTGGATTACAGATTTACCTTTGGACATGTCCGATGTCGTCATAGGGAAAGCACTGTAGCATTGCATTCCCATCAAAAATGGATAAGCACACACTCGGAGTACGGATGGATGCGGTAAGAATTTAGTTCTTCCCATTACGACTTTTAAGGCCATGTTTCTCAATTATCGGCAGAAAACATATAGGTAGGACGTGATCAGAAAATGTATTTTGCTTCCGTTCATTCCCGACCATTTACTTCTTCAGAGCATCCTCTCACTACCTTTTATTAATTTCGCGATTTATTTAGATACTAGCGACGTTCAATGTCTCAGGGCGGATGTCATATGGAGACGGCATCCTCTCAGGATCGATAACGTTCAATAAATTACATTCAAAAGACATTAAGCCTTCAAAGCTTGCATCTATTTGTCCGAAGTGTAGATGACGTTATGAAAATAACAGACTTTTATAGGCTATTATTTGATGCTTGTGACATTGAAGGAGATACTATTCATTAGTCCAGCTCAGCAAAACCCTTTCATTCTTACATTTTGCCAATTCCCTGCCAACTGGTGACAAATGAACGTGTTCACAGCCTGAAGGACTGACATCATCACCATGATAATTTGAGCTCAGCGTTACACTAGGATTCCACATCTGTAGGAGGTTACACTACTGTAGGTTACACTACTATGCAGCGTATCGCCTGTAGTGCAACTCCACACGCGTCAATGCGTCGTTTGTTCTGTCCTGTTAAACGTCGAATGAATTTATTACTGACGGAAGTTCATTCCTTTCAAATAGGAAAATCCGTTACCGCTTCATCACTGCGTTGGCTGTTGTTATTATTCATAGTTTTATTGTCGGCGTTATGATAATGCAAAGCAAAGTAAACCGGGCGTTTGTAAAGTAGACTATAAATGAAAGTAGTAGGCCATACACTTATATAGATCTAGAAGCTTTAATCATAGTGATATACATAGTAATGCATTTATTGTCAGAATAAAATCTGTCTGTACAATAATTTTGGAGTGAAATGACATTCATCAAGACGAGATCAGTGTTCAGATTTCTCTGTAGGCCTATCAGCCTGCGGTACCCAGAGGACTATAAAGGGGGCGTGTCTTTAAAGCCAGATTTTGATGGAGCATTGAATGTTGCAGTGGTGACTAGACCTAATAAGCATTAATGGAAATATCATGGTTCTAAAATTTGGCAGTATAATAGATTGGATCCCATTTGTCATTTTACATTATATTCTGTCAATTATATCATCTAATGGTTTAAAACAGGGGCAGTAGGACATCATTCCCTGTTGTCCATCAAAATTGCTGAGCGGTAATTGACTACAGCCATTTACATTAGTGTTACATTCCTCCTGGTTGGTGGGGCTGACTACAGGCTCTTAAATTGTATCACCAAAATACCACTGATTTGGCAGTAACAGGCCAGAGTCAAATGGCTGCAAAACACAGAAGTCATGAGGAAAACTGCCTTAAAGGTACCAGTAAGATAGTGTCGGTGAGGCTAACTGCAATAACAAACCCAAACAAGAAGCACAGTTTCGGCTTGTGCAGGCTGAGGGAGGAGCTGTTTGACAGGCCATCAAAGCAAAACAAAGACCAGAAAGTAGAGGAAAACAGCACCTCTGAGGCATAATCAAAACAGAGAGAGGAAGCTTTCAGATGATCACCATCATTGGACCCAATCGGTGAGAACCTGGTACTAAATTCAATTCCACCCTAATAATCCCCACATAGGAATAGATGGAAATGGATAGACTGATATATTTCCAGATTACAATGCAATTGATTTTCTTGCACTGTTGCAGATGCTTAATACATACCATAATAGCCCTTAATTATGGACTTACCTTAATCACTTTAACATTTTACTGATAATACCTTTAAGACTGAGCTGTAGGAACAAACACCAGAGGCTATAACTATTCCTTATCTAGAGCTATGGCTGTACCTGAACAGGAAGTGGACAATTGAAAAAAAAATGTGTCTATGGGTACATTAGCTCCTGAAAAGCAGCAGCAAAACCCTTTCTGGTACAGAAAATGTGACTTTTTGGAGAGAAACCCCACAGTTATTTTTAGCTTGATCTGGGGCAGCTGCTGAGAAGAATTAGCCCCAAAGAGAAAGTGGCCATGATGGAAAATGAGGAATGTCAGCCCATACACAAGACAACAGGCTACAATGATAAGCAATAGGCTATTGTGCATTATTTTTAAAGAAGGCACCCAGAACTTAAATAAGATGAAATACTTTGTCAATAACATACCTTTAAACAATGACAGACAGTACATGCCTTTATATTCACAGTATATTGTGCATTACTGTGATGAGGTGCCCTTGAGTAAAGTGCTGAACCTACAGTTGCGGAGCTGCTCAATTTCCAAAAATATAAGACTGGTTGTATTGGGCAGCTTCCAGTAGTGTTGAGTGATATGTGCACAAGTGCATTGGATGATGTCTACATCCAAAGTTGCTGATAGATGATGGCAACATGCCAGGGTTTCCGCTAGGATTTCTTCTTGCCGGTCCAATGTCCGGAAAGAATTTATTTACCAGACAAATTTGAAATTTAACGGTCACATTTCAATAACAGTCTACGTTACAAACACAAATATAAAGTGCAGCTAGGTTGACAAAAGAATGATGATGACCTCAATGACCTCAAATCAGTTTGACAATCTAATGAACAGTAAAGAATCGATTATCCTAAGCAAAACGAACAGTAACGATTGAGCAAATCTTCAACATTATAGCCGCTAAAATGTAGGCTATTACGAAACATCTGTCACATATGTAGCCTGTTCATGAAAAGGCTAGGCCTACACGGTGTGTATGGTGTGACAATGTGTCTTTGCAGCGTGCAATGCGCATAAGCCGGTTTATGATCGAGGTGGAGTAGAAAAAACATTTTAAACATGTATAAACGCTTGAATATAAAAACGACTCATTGAAATCGGTTGAGAAATGTAAACATTATAGTGCTTTTTATCCAGAAAAACCGCAGCTCCCCTGTTTACTTGTATTAGTTTAAAGGCCAGTCTTGCCTGGTCCAATATGGCGGCGACGTTGACAAAGGGCTGAAGCAGTCAATGCAGCAATGTTAGTACAGCCTGTAGTGCATTAAGCAGTCAAATGTAAACAGTGTGTGACTGACTCAGTCAGACGCCAATCAGCTTGAGCTAAGTTTAGCATGGCATGTTGCTAACTTGCTATTGGCTTACAGCTTAAGGTTTCGGGGTGGAACTCACGCTTGTGAAATTTGGTTCCGCATTACATTCATCACTCTTCGTACACTCTAAGTACTTCGTACTGGGACGAATACACGTACCGTTACAGCCCTAGTAGTGGGAGTAGCAAGTATCGCACACGTGCAATAAAAGAGCGCACCCTTTTGGGGGCTGTTTCGCTGTCAAAATGTCCTGTTTAGGGATAGCCTTTGTTATAGCTACGTTTCGTATGAGCATTATTACTGGACATTTTGACTGGCAAGTTTTTAATTTAACAGTTTTAAAAAAAAAAAAAAAATTTTACCAGGCAAAAAACGATAATTACCAGCGAAAACCCTGGTGCACGCATGCACAGGGTGTGTGGTGTGTGTATATGTGTGTGTGGCTGGGTGTGTATGGGGGGGATAATCATACTTCTGTCCTATTATTGCTTGTTTTATGAAATTAATATAGCACACATCTAATATGAAATGGGTTACCTTGTGTCATGTAGGCAAATTTCAACCTTAACCACTGTTCTGTTACATGTCTGCACTGTATGGAAAACTGCGTAGACACATTATATTGTACTCAGTCAAGCAGTATTTTATGAAGTTTTTTTCCGCAATGTCTTTCTATAGCACTGCCACCGGCGACTCAAATGGGAGCGCTGGCTGTTTGACCACTGGCTAGGTCATCGGTGCATGAATAACTTTAAGTTATTACACTGAGTGGAAATGCCAGGTTTCAGCGCCAGCATAGTGCATCACAGCGCCTGATATGAATATGAAACAAAAGTTTACTTTACTTTACTAAAAGTTTAATTTATAAGAGCGGGCAGCTTGAAAGTTAACATGATATGGGAAACCTTGATATAACTATACTGGTGGTACTGTATGTAAAATAAAATTCATCTTTCACATCAGTGTTCTCAAACAGCATGATGGCTGTCAATGGATTATTGCAATCCAAGCAATACAGAAGAAAATTGGTCACTACATGCAATTTCCTGTATTTTTACAATATTTGGCTTAACTTGTGGCACCTCTAATATGAGTAGTTTTACTGCTAGAACTCAATTTTTGATGGTATCAGACCAAAGGTCAATTTTTCTTTTTTCTTTTTTCGACATCTTGACTGGCTTAGGACTTCTTGCTTGCCAGCTAAAATTGCGCAGTAGTAGGGAAGCTCTGTTAGGGACGTCACTTTTGCTGTGCAAAAAGCCACATAATCTGCATGGTCCTAGAGGACATTTGTCACATTGGCTCATTTTGATGTAGGTTTAGTTGTTTGGTTCATAAAGTGATATTGCCAAAATCACCTGTTTAAATAAGTGGTAGTGACGTGACACTCATGCACCTCAGCAGCAGGCGTTAAGGGAAGCTTAAGTGACTCTTATTCATTAGATTTAGATTTTTTGATCCACTCCTGTGTTTGCGTTTGCCAACTTCCAATCACAAGTAAGCTTCTCTAAACTCTAGACTACAGCCACCCACACACTCGTAATGCACCTGTAAACAACACCTACCTTTACATACTTTTGTCAAAAAGGATGAACCTACAGTATGAATTACATTTTGTAGTCTTTTAATGAATTCATGGACAGTACGTATTTAGATTCAATTACCCAATTATAGGAAGTCTTATGATACTGCACAGTAATGCACAGTAAATGGCCACAGTAGACTCACTCCTTTGCTGAATCCTGTACTTTCATACTTAGTACTCAATATCTAACATCTTGGCTCGCTTCACTTGATGCTTGCAACTGATTCTCAGGGCTTATAGTGAAGGATGTGATGGAAGCACTTAATGGGAGTCTGACGTTGATCAAGTTTCGTAGGTCACCCTTGAGATTCCACCACCTGCAATACTCCCTGGGGCAAACCAAGTTGGACTGATTCTGTACTTCATAGGAGTGACGATGCCTGCCCGCTGAAGTCAAATCTGGTGTGACCCTATTTAGACCCCTGCTGTATCAGCATCTCAGACCCAAACAAATTGCCACATGCCGTGCAACCGCAACACTAACACTAATGCGCTAACATGCGCTAACATGCGCTAACATGCGCTAACATGCGCACGCGGCCAGACCGGCTACCTAAACAACAAACAGAATCTCGGATTACAACACACACAGAGGGAGTGTGACTTCATTCTCTGCTCAGGACGCCATTACTCCACTTTATCTTTACATAACAAATAGTTGTTTTCTGCTATATTAATGTTCAAAATATCGTATATAGTATCTTTAAGCAACTTGGCTTTTAGCAATAATGTTACCATGCCCTAAGCATGTACTTCTATACTATACTGCATCACACACTGCTCCAAGGGCATCCCAACTGGGATTAACCTCCGTCTAAGCATTATAAAATGGCGTGCCCTGGTCACGTGGTGGAGTATGCTGAAACTGAGTGCATGCATTGCTGAGATGTATAGTGTATAGTAGTGTTGTGCCGCATGAGGTCATTAGAGCATGAAACAACTCCTGGAGGGTATCCCCTAACTCAACTCAAATTGCCCATATCCCTTACGCACAGACTCTTGTAAGTGCATAGATGAGACAGGGTGTTGCTGCAGAATCTGAGATTTCACACAGGTGTGATGTAGACACTGGAGCTGCTCTATAGACTTGATCAGTACATCACTATGGATCTAGTAGTAGTGGATTTCAAATACATACTTGGCTACCCACCGTCTCCCTCCCTCTGTTTCTCTGATTTTCTGTCTCTGTCTCTCAACAGAAAGCAAATAATATCCAATGTTGAAAATCAGTGTTAAGTTAGTGATACTATGCTAGCTTTTGAACTCAAATTTATTTTTATCACTATTTCTCCTATTTTGTGTCAGAGAAATGCTGTGCATTACTGAGCATGAGATATGTTTGGGAGGACAGAGGAAATTAATATCTTCATCAGCGGCTTGTTGGAAAAATGGCATTGCAACATTACAATAGTGGAATTTGTGACACTTCACAATGAGTGAGATTAAAGGATTATGTTTTTATTTCACGTGTCAATAAAATAGGACGTGCGCAATAATGGGCTATTCTACCATCCAAGTTGACCTAGACATCACAATTTCATATGCTGTCATACATGAAAGCTCACATGACCCTGTTCTGTTCGTTTTTGTGTTTAGTCCTTTGGGTCACAGAGCGAGTTACAATGGAGCTCACCACCCATACTTAACATGTTGCTTAGTATTAGGGCCATTCATTTGGCCACTCATGTGTTAAAGGGGACCTAATTCGCTAATTTCCAGCTCTTTATGTTTATTATGTATAGAGTAGCTTTGCATGATTCACAGTTCAAAAAAGTCCTTATTTATCTTATACTGGATGCAGCCCCTCTGTTCAGCCTCTGTCTGAAACAGCCCCCTCCCTAAAAGCCCACTTTCTTCTGACTGGCCAGCGTCCTCTTGCCAGAGTGGAGGTTCAGAAAGCAAACTGTAAACCTACTGAGTAACATATTTCTTGTTCTTGATTGGATTGGAAATTGGCAACTTCTCAAATCCAACCATACATCTAGAATATGAGAGTGGACAGCACAAACATGTGCAGCAACAAAGATTACAGCAGGACGTCTCTGTTTGGCGTACGTGTGGGAAAATGCGCTAAAATGTTGACAGAAGTGGAACAAAGGTAACATAACTACTAAAATGATATTCTGCTGTCGCCAAACGACTGTATAGTATCTCCCTGCACTGTGGGTTATAGCTGATTGCTTATTACTTTAAAATGCGTTGTAAAAACGTGCGTGCATCATCTTTCCCTCGTTGTCTTTGACCAGGGAACTTTTGTCACTGCCTGCAGCAGATCACCATATAAAGAAATCTGTCCCGAGTTGACAGCAGCTTGTGCACAAAGTAGAAAAAAACATTGGAAACCGCTAGGTTCAGAGCAGCCTGAGCTCTTTGCTCACAGGGATTACTTTATTATTCATTAAGCTCATTATTTGAACCATGTTTAATATGAACATCCGACATTGTATAACATTATATATATGACAGAAAATAAGGAAAAGCAAAATAGGTCCTCTTTAAAGTGTAGCTACTTGTCTGACTCACTAAGCCAGCTGTATTAGTTCAAGCGCTGGAGGCTGACATGTATTTTTTGTTCTGAGCTACAAAGTGGAAAACATGGTCCCTCTGTGTCCTCCTTCCTGACCCTGCTGTACCCTGCTGTTCTTGGGCATACAAGTCCATGACACATCTTGTTGACAGATGGAACTAACAAACAAGTAGGTTTTTGCCTAGTTGGACCTTCGGTTAACACTAGAAAGGCCGCAAAAAAACTGTCCTCCAACTGCCAAATACACCGAGCGCCGTCACTACCTCTCTGCATCAACACAAATGTCCACATAAATGTCTTTTGGATGGAGATGGTGGTGCTTGCAGCAGTCATGTGCTGATACGCGTTGGACAGGAGAGGAGAGACATTTACACCTGCTCAATAGTAGGGATGTTAATCGATAGCCGGTTCTCCGGGTCCATCGATAAGAAAAGTTTCGATTCCATGGAATCGAATCCCTCTTTGAGAACCAGTTCCTCTTATCGATGCCTGGCTCAGCGAATCCAAACGCATGATGTAATTGGAGAGAAAAGGAACACAATGTCTGAAAGAAAGAAGCGCTCCAAGGCTTGGCTGCATTTCACACAAAAAGACGAGGAAACGGCTTCATGTAAAAAAGACGAGACTAAGAGCGATGTTCATGATCATCACGGAATCACGGATTTGTTGACACGCGAAACCGGGGTAGTTTTAATTCATTCAAAGCTTGCCGAAAGTAGTAAGAGGCGTAGAATTAATTGTTTTTACAGACTTTAGATCGAGCGAACGGTTTATTTTCTGCATATTTT
>OMKK01085129.1:0-31348 GCA_900302305.1 Polymixia japonica
ATTTGTTTCTAAAAAGAAAGTGAGACTAAGAATAATGGATAGATATATAAAAAATAATCCTTTCAACTCATTAATTATTAAAGAGAACTCAAGAGGTTCCCTGACTGCGGCTGCGTCACTCAGAGTGAGGAAATCTTTTTTCTACGCTATGACTACACACAGCTCATTAAGCGCTGCTGTTTACTTTGTTCTTGATTTAGTGAGTGATGCTAGAACTCACGCTGTAGATATGAAGGATGTTTTGACTCCGTTCTCTGTAGCTGGTGAAACATATATGTCCATTTTGTCCACAGTTAGCAAGCCTATGACTAAATCATGGGCTTTCAACATGACAAATGGAGAGGCAACTGGATTTTCCAGGTCCTAAATTGATTGATTTATTATTGATCAATTTATCTAAGTGTATCAAAATATAATGGACATGCTTATTTTTACGTCCCATGATAAAAATTGAATAACTCATAATTATTAACTAACCCTAATCCTAACCAACTCCCCGTCCCATCCGCCAACAAATACACACAACTAATAAATATTATTAATAATGGATCCATGGGTCCTGAACAAGTCTGAAAAGATTTTTAAAATATTTTGCAAAATGTAAGGCTTTAAAAGGCATTAAAGTGTATGGAATCTGATTTTCAGAGGTCTTAAATTAGTATTCATAGACAGCAAATTTATGGCGTGATTGAGGCCTGTCGAAGGAAACGAAAGAGAAGTGTGTTGTACTGTTTGCAAGAAAAGTCAAAACACTGACATGTTCTCATTGACAAGAGCTCTTCCTCTGACCAGTTCTCCACATATGGGAGCAGCAGAACACTTGACATCACTTGGTCTGTTTAGTTTGTTTGTTTATACATATGAGCTTGTTTCATTCATTTTAATAAAGCATTTTGACATCATGCTCCTAGAAAGAAGCCATTTCCCCCCACATTTTGCTTGGATTCATCTTTGAAAATCAATCAACTCAATCAGATCCTTTATCTCTTTCTCAATATTCTGAAAATCTGATTTGTATGCACTTCCTGAGTGAATCTGTCTCCATAGTTACTACATGTTGATTAGAGGTGCATTGTATTTACAGGTTATTGTTAATGTGGCTAAATGGTTTCTGACCACCTCCGGAGGACTACCTTGAATCTGTCTTGGGTGAATTTACACCTCTAGTTTATATCTTAACACCCGGGACACAGATTACTTTGCAAATTCCAATGAAAACATCATGACTTCTGTCGTGGTTAACAGTCTGATCAAAGGTGCAAATTAAAGAGGCTTGGTGGAATTATTGTATAATTTCAGCCTCTAGTTGTTAAAATGGCGCTGTTGAGCAGTGTAGTGGGTCCCCGTCTCGTTCTTGTTGCCCTCAGTGTGTGTGTGTGTGGTCAATGACCAAACTGACCTGGGGCTGCCCTGCAACCACAATACACTAATGAACATCCAGGTGAAGGCTGCCAATTAGGTCACAGGTGTGTGAGGTGACTGAAACCAATCGCAAAACTTGTAGTTGTAAACTAGAGATTCCGTGGCAGAATGAAGTAAAACTGGGATTCAGTTCATAGATTATATATGTATGAACTATACATATGACCATCTGGGACCAAAACAAGAGGTTTAAAAAATACTGACATATCGCCAAAACCACGCAAGATCATCTTTAAGGTTTTGTGGTTTGAGGTGAAAGGTCAAGGACAGGATAGGATGATCCCTGGTAACACTTCCTCATCATTCTCTGCCAAAAGCTGCTTCATTCCAGTTCTATCAGCCTGTCAGCCAGGGTTTAGGGACATAGTTTAATGGCTCCCATTGTTTCTAGTAATTACCAGAATTTTAATGAGGACACTGTAATCTCTGATGACTGATGAGGGTCAGCCACGGGGTGATGATGACAGCACCAGTAAAAACTGGTCATAACATACTACAGAAAACATTTCCTGGATCATTGAGCACTGTTCAATGGCATTGTGCCAAGTCATCAATACATCCCCTACCAGCCTCCTCTCTGTATGTCTAACTCTGAGACACGTACATGTCCACATCTCACCAGAGGGGTCAGAGGTGAGGACCAGCCAAGACCAGTGCCCATAGAGCAGGTAGGGGTTCCACATCTTGCTCAAGGAGACTTGGACAGCTTGCTGGGATCAACCCTGTGAGGTGCTGGTTTTCTGGAGCAGGCCACCCTGCCTACAGAAAGAACTTTGAGACAGATCACTAGACTAGATCTTCCTTCCATGTTTTAGGAAGGTCTGGCGAGGGAAAACAGAGAAAGGTGTAGGATGAGAAAGAGAGATAAAGGCAGAGAGAGAGACAGAGAAAGAGCGAGAGCATGGAAAATAGAGAGACAGAGAGAGATAGGAAAAGAGAAAATGGGCTCTGATGTTATTGGATGCTGATCTTCCTGCAGTCTGCCAAAACTGGAAATAGATTGAGTGGAAAAAAGGAACAAAGTGATTTTTAAGGAGAACTTTTGACACCCCTTTTAAATGCAGTTGGGAAGGGCAAAGTGCGTTCCAGGGCTTGTATACAATATTGTTCTGGCATGTGTACTATAGGTTGTGAGGCTTATAAAAGCAATCACTTAGTTAGAGAAATCAAATCTTGGCAAGCAAATATACTAGAACTCCACCAGGCGAGGGGATTGGCCTCAAGCCCAATAAGTTCCACAGCTGTGTGTCTGTGTGTGTGTGTGTGTGAGTGACTGCGTGTGTCATACCTGTCAACCCTCCTGTTTTTCCTGGGATTCTCCCGTATTTTACCCTTCTCTCCCACTGTCCTCCCATTGAAATATTTTCTATAAATCTCCTGTGTTTTTAACCTTTCTAAATTTCCCTTATTTTCAAATCTCAGTGTTGTTGACAGGTATGGTGTGTTTAAATTATCATGTAACATCTACCAATATATACCAGAGTACTGGTATTAATGTACACTCACACATCTCCCTTTCATATCACTCATTACTTGATACGTTTATAAAATATTAAACTAGCCTGTTAATGCCCAGTTAGCACTTTAATATTTCAGATACCACCGATGCCCAGTGGAATAATGCGGATCAACACTAGTCTGAGCTGGGAATCAGTTATCTTTCTTTCTAGCCGTTAAGTCGGTTTCTAGTCCAGATATTCGTGCTACTATTGCCTCCTGGTGTTGAATTCGTGTTAATACTATCAAATGCTTAGCGCGATTACTGATTTCAGATCTGGTTTGTATTTTCTGCATTTAGGCTGTAGGCTGTAAACCCGGAGAATCTCGCTGCTTCTGGATCAGCACAGCTCACCGTCAGGATGTGGATGGGCGGGATCTACCACACTGACCAACGGGAGTGGACCATGGTCGTTACCAAGGGAACGATGTCTAGACTGTAGCCAAGCTAACTAGCTAGTTATCTAGCAGCCAGATGAGACACAAATGCCCGCTAAGTAATTAATATCTTACTATATTATCATGTAGTTCTTTGTCGCAAATTAAGACATGTATTTTGAGTCGTTGTCAGACCGTTTTAACTTGTGTCTATTATTTAATAGACGTTCCGGATGTCAGTGCACGTCTGTTAGCATGCTACCGCTAGCCGCCTGCTGGCCCCGTTAGTCCCGTTAACTCCGTTAGCCCCGTTAGTCCCGTTAGTCCCGTTAGTCCGGCTAGTCCAGACCAGCTACATGATGATCCGATGAGCCGACACCAGACCAGCACGGTAACCGACACTTCACATGACTTCAGACGTGGTTACTGTCAACCATACTAGCTAACGTTAGCCGGCCAAACAGCATATTATATTATGTCATATTATATTATATTACATTATATTATATTACTCGCAACGTCAGTCACCTAGAGGGAAACAGTACTACCGCTGTTCTATCGGGATGGATGCAGCAGCCAGAAGGGACCTAGGAACCAGTCCGTTTCAACCAAGCATCCATTAGCTATGGCTGGATATTTGATGAAGAGAGGTATAATGTCTGGATATTTGATGAAGAGAGGTGTAGAAGCCTGGTTCCACTGGCCACGGTCTCTGGCCCGGAGTCTGGGATGAGATGAGATCCTGCGGACCGGAGCCTTTACACATCCCTAGTCCATTTAACCCGAAATAAAAAGGTGACCTGTCTATTCGTCCTGGTTATATCAGGTCTTCCACAGCAAACATTTTGATTATCGCAAAGGAATTTCTTGGATCATTGGTTTATCAATTACTATTGGGTAGCTCCTTTTTTTAATTCATTCTGTAAAAATTAGGTCAGCATTATTCAGTCATGTGGAAACTTAGCCTTCCAGTTGCTGGTCATGTGGTTTTTGCCAGTGCTCCTTCTCTACACTAGTGTTGTAGACTGTAACACGAGCAGCTTGTCTAACTCTACAGAAGGTCGCTCCTCCCTCATGGATGTTTGCAGTCGGCACCCCAACCGAACAGCTCCAGTAAGAGAGGGGGCTCTGCACAGAGCTGATGTGCCTCTTTGCTCTCGAACCAACGGCTGGAGCTGGCCCCCCCACCCCTTCCAGATGTTGGCCTGGTTGCTCTACCTCTTTTTCGCCATCAATGCCTTCGGGGTGTTCGTCCCCCTGCTCCCTCCCCACTGGACACCTGCAGGTTACATTGTATCCTTGCGATGATTTGCCTTTCAGGATGATGAGTGCATGACTGAATGAATGAATGTAGGAATGAATAAATGAATGAGTGTAGGAATGAATGAATTTAGGAATGACTGTTGGAATTAATGTAAGAATGACTGAATGTAGGAATGAATGAATGTAGGGATTAATGTAGGAATGCATGCATTTACCTCAGACAGAGTAACAGCGTTCAGTGCTTTAGGCTAGCAGAATTCAGTCAAATCCAAATGAGAAATAGAGTCTCTATTTACAGTACATAAATATGCTGGGGTTTTTTGTGTTCTTCGTACTGAGATATACCACTTGGAGGGTACAGGACATGACAAACAAAAGTATTTAAGCAATACAGCTTGGCTAATACTAAATAGCATGGCAATAGCATGGTAATAGGTATTAGCTGAAGCTGGGTTTGGGTCAAATGAACTGCAGTATAATAATATGTTTGTCTACCAGTACTGAACTATATCCCAGTGTACAGGCATCATGTTTGTGTGCCACCTGTTAGTCCACCTGATGGCGGTCTCCATTGACCCAGCAGACTACAGTGTGCGAGCTAAAAGCTCCAAGGGTCCAGTCCCAGTGTTTGACCGCTCCAAACACGCCCATGTCATTGAGAACTGCCACTGCTACCTCTGCCAAGTGGACGTGTGAGTAATGTCAAGGATCAGAGCTGGACATGACACTGCTAGTAGAGCAACACAAAGAGTGGAGCAGCCACACGCACAGTAGACACCATACATCAAAACCTCTGAAGCCCAGTGCTGTCAGACCCCACCATTAAAAGCCAGTAAACATTCAGCAGATGTTTCCCTCTTGAGACATGTAGTATTAATCTTGTGCTGACCAGGGCTCCATGGTTAAAGCTCTTTCCAGGAGTCCATGTCCTTCTAAACGGGAAACAAGAAAAAAATTAAATCATAAATTCACTGCCATTTGAGTTTATTATTTAGAATGTAGTAGTGCTGTTCACTGTGACAGGCCCTCCTTTCTGCTGCAGAACACTAAAACTGCTATGTGGGAAATCGAAATCAAAGTGTGTGCATGCATGCATTGGGCAATTTAAACTGTTATAAAACAAACTCGACATAACTTTACCACGTAAGGTGACAAACTACCTTGTTTGACATATGACATCACTTCCTCCATCATGTAACAGTTAGCATCAACGTAGACATATAACACAATTACCACCATTATAAGGAAAGGTTTATTTTATTTGTGGGTTATTTGCAATCATTCACAATGTCTGGGCCCACTTCAGTCTGTGTTATTCATTCCTGTGCAGACTACATTGTACTGCAGTGTACATCAGGCCTATTTCAAATGTTTACATTTTGCATATATGGATCTCTGATGAAGCACCTGATAAAGCCATTCTGGCAAGGTGTTGAACTAAGCCCTCCAGGCTGGGGGTGGACTCTGCTATAGCAATGATGCATTCCTGTCAGCATCCCATGGTGTAGACATAGGGCTACCTCACCATCTCATGAATATAATATATTGTCTTTACACACTCTGAAACTGTTACATATGCATGTTTGTAGATTTTAAAATGCAGATATATGCCAACATACTGCAGTGTTATTGGATGTGTTAGTTGCGCGCTTATTTTGACTGTGTGAAGACAAGAATTTTGCCCATGTTAACACAGTATATTTTAGTCTGTCACTCTGTTCCCCTGACAGCCGGGTACCATTCACACCCTCTTCATCTGGAGTTTCATAGTGTCCCCGTGTGTTCTCTGTATTATTATGGACCTCCAGACCAGCTGGAAGGACTAAAGATATACTTTGGTGCTGGATTCTGGAGAAAGCTGAATGTGTGAACCTGACAGTGTTGTCATGTTGCAGGGGGCCCAAGTCAAAGCACTGCAGTGCCTGCAACAAGTGTGTTGCCAACTTTGACCATCACTGTAGATGGCTCAACAACTGTGTGGGAAGCAGAAATTACAAGTGAGTAAGCTCTCTGTCTGTCCACCTATTCACTGTTATGCTTTCTTACTTTGTATAAAAGTATTTCATAAGGGTGCAGGGCTCAGATGATACCACGTTAACAACATCTGTAGTTTCTTGCAATGCTCTTCATTTACTTAATCCGTTACTCCACAGCTGACACTTCTAAAAATCTTTCTTTGCATTACACACACTCAAAAAGTTATTTTAAGAGAATTGCTTCTTTGGTGGCATTTTCTTAGAAACGTTAATTTCTTGGCTTTTTAGTTAACGTGACAAAATTGTCATGAGAACAGAAACATGGACTTACAGTCCTTCACATATTTAGTAGTACAGAGCTATGATGCATATATACAGTGTTACATCATCAGCTACACATTATTTTCCATAAAGTGTGTAAATTGTCCCCAGATGTCAAATAAGGTCTTTGGCCTTCCTTTGAAAACAAACGTGACATTCTCTAAGCCATGCAGCCTGAGGGAGCTTTCAGCCATTCTTGGCTGGTATCTAGTTTATCATAATTTCTACACTCCCAACATTTTATTTGGATATACAGTCTTTTGACGGATCATAAATAAGGCACCTCTTGTAAAATCAGATTTTAATTTTTCACAATACAAATGGAAACCATGGGCTCGTGTCATTTCTTCATTTAAAGGAATGTAATTTAAATTTATTCCTTATGGAAATAATTTCTGTGGTCTACAGTCATTCATAAAGCTGTTAACCCTGGAAAGGGCACGAACTGCCAAATACGCCTAGCCATGTCACAACTGATGTCTGCACCCACAAAAATGTCTTAACAACTAATGTGCTCTATTCTATTATCAGTCATTATATTCAAAATGGAATATGAAAAAAAAATGCGTTATGGCTTGCACAGCGAGTGGGAAAGTAGCGGAGCGGAGGACACAAGTTTCAGAATTTCGTCCGAGGAGAGAAAGAGGATAGGCTGGGTGGAGTGGTGAGATGAGGTACAAGAGCTTCAGATATCATCGACCTTCTTCTAGAAGTAGGTGACAACAGCTGTGTCCCAATTCAGGGGCCACGTCCTTCGAAGGACGCGTCCTCCACAGATGTGCCTGCATAGGACAGAAGGCTAGGCTGAATCTGTACTAACTCCTCCAAATGAGACAGTCTGTGAAGGGTTCACCGCTTGGTTATCATGGAGAGGATCAGATAGCCATGGGGCTGGTGGGGACAGGGGAGCAGGCTGTGTGGTGGTTTTGTAATCGTAATTGTAATTCTAGATTTTCAATAATCAGCAATATTTTAGTCACAATTCTGCCTCAAATTATCACACATGCTTCAGCTAGTGAAATGGTTGTAAGGCAGCCATTTAGACTTTTCCCAGTCCAAACTCCTGGGCAAACAGCAGCCACGTTAACCCATTACCAGGAACGACATCCCCACCTGGGAGCTGCCCAGTACAACCAGCCTTCTACTGTTGGCCAATGAACATTTCCATTTCACAACTGTCTCTCTGACTGTCTGTCTCTTCGTCTCCCTGTTTGTCTCTCTGCCATGCTGCTGGTTTGTCTGTCTTCTACAGGCTTTTCCTGTACAGTGTGGTGTCTGCCCTGCTGGGAGTCTGCATGGTGCTCATCAGCGCCACCTATGTCTTCATCGAGTTCTTCCTGGATCCGTCTAAGCTCCGCACAGACAAGCACTTCCAGGGTAGGCCCTCCCCTCTCCCCTCCACCAGGAATTGCTTTCTCTCTCTCTATCTCTCTCTTTCTCTGTCCCTGTCTCTTTATCTCTCTGTCTCTCTCTCTCTCTCTTTCTTTCTCTGTCTTATTTGATGTTATGCACTGGATTTCCATCCAAGTCGTTTCATGTGAATTTCATTGTATTTGAATGTGTCTAATGGTGACCAGGGCCCTCATGTCTAAAGCTTTTCATGGATTCCACACTAAAAGGCTACGTAAGGAAAAGCTGCCCTCTAGTGGGCAAGTTCCACTTTATAAATATAATCAACTTCTGTGCACATGAACAAGCTTGTCCTTCTTCCCCATTAACACCCACAATTAACCATAAATTATGGTTAAATCGGCCTCAGTTAATATGCTAATGAGTATAGATAGGTCCGTGAAACAGAAACCCTTGCGGGTGAGGCGGAAGTCAGGAAAGGCATCTTGTTTGGGATTACAAATAAAGGAAAATACCTCACAAAGTCTCTGCAGCACTAATTGCAAAGGAAATTAATAGGAACTGGTCCAATATAAAAGTCAACGCTAAAAGGCCCATCACTGCACACAAGGAGAGCCTTGTGGCTGCTGGTGGGGGTAAAGGAACACCACAGCTCTCTCCCCTTGATGTGTGACTGACCTCCACTATGAGCAAGACTCTGACCAGCAGCATCGTGTCATCAAACTAAGACGATACAGACATGGCTGTGGATCCAGGAGCTGCTGAATAATCAGGTAAATGGTCCTAAATGCCATTTTGCACCGTTAGAGCAGGCATACTAAACCAACATGTTCAACATTTCATCTTGCCATGCTTTTGACTCAAGAACACAATATGTAGTCAATGTATTTATGTATTTATTTTCAGACTGTGATGCTGAATTGGGTGCCATGTGAGGAGAGGTGGCTCAAAGTGGAGAACATTATGGGTCCGTACCTCCAGCACATCCAGTACTTCCATTACCTCCAGTGCCTCCAGTGCCTCCAACGCCTCCAGTACTTCCAGTACCTCCAGTATTTCCAGCGCCTCTAGTTCCTCCAGTATCTCCAGTACCTCCAGTATCTCTGAAATCAGTACCTCGCCAAAAGAGATTGTCGAAAAATAAAATATTCACACAATGTTCATCTTACCAATTATTTTACAAACAACACATCACATCCAAACGCAGTTGCATTCTGGCAACATTGATGGAGTGAAAATGCTTCAAATTCCAACCAAGCAAAGTTAAAACTTGCAAAGGGACCAGTTCCTTTGGATTAGTCTCTATAAAGCAGGGCCCAGAGTTCAGCACAGAGTTCCAAGAGAGCAGCTCTTGGAAATTTAAATCTGCTAATGAGCAATTCATCACCATGTGCCCAAAATTCCTTGTGGTTCCTAAACATCCATTGTTTCCGAAGTCTGCCATTGGCAATATCCTGACACACTGACACACTTTCTCATATCACGTTTGTTTTTTGTAAATCCCCAAATCTGTGTGGAGACTGGTGTATGTAGCATTTGAGGTCGCTTTTATGCGTATGGTATGGTATTTGATGATATTCATTCTATTAAAGCTATAAACATTCTATAAACCGTGATTACCACATTGTATGGTAAGATGTAGTATAATGGTGATGGTCTGAAAGCTTCCCCTCTCTCTCTGTTTTGATTGTGTCTCAGTGGTGCCGTTTCTCTCAAATTTCTGCTGTTTGTTTTGCTTTGACGGCCCGTTAAACAGATCCCCCCCTCAGCCTACTGAAGCACAGTGAGTGTGTGCATTCAATGTGCAGTACACTCCTCCATCACATGTACAGATGTACATGTACAGATAATTGCCAGCATCCCATTTAATGGAATTCAATAGAATTACAACCCACAGTGCATTCTCACACTCTCTGTTCAATGAAAGAATACAATGTAAAGAGTCAACTCATTTAATTAAAGCTCAACTAAATTGTTGATTGTTTTATTTCTATTAGAAGGTTTTGCAATTATGTCTGCTTATGATATGGTAAAATGTATATGTTTCTGACATATGACATGGTATATGCAGCCTTTGCAAATAACCCTTATATTCCCATTAATTCCCATATATTCCCATCAATTCCCATGGAAAGGTTCCACCTTTGAATATTCCTGAAATTTTGCAACCCTAGTTAGTATAGTTCACCTCACTAATGCTAGAGTGCCGATCCTACAGATAGCACCTTTATTTCCATTAAAGAATGACAGCAAGGTGTCATGTAAATCATGGTATTTGGGGATATTGGCACTGGGCTCATTCCCAAACCTTGAAAATATCCATGTCCAGAAACTGTCACATGAATTGTGATTTTTAATATTTGACTTGTTTACACTTCTTGATTAGCCTCAAACCCATCTTTGACAATATCTGACAACGTTGGTGTCTTCGTGACCAGCAAACCTAGGCTATTGTAGACTATTGTAGAAAATTCAATTTGAAATTCAAGCAGCATGTTCTACAATACGTGGCGCAGAATTCTATGAATTCTATCATTAGGCATACCTGGTACTGTGGATCTGTCAAAGGAAATTATGGCCTGCCTGGTGCTCTGTTTTGTTGAGGTAAATAAAGGCCCTGACAATTATTGAAAGGTAATTAGAAAGGCTGAATGGAAATGTTTTGATGCTCACTGTCTTTGTCTGTCTGTCTCTGTGTCTGTCTCTCTCTCTCCGTCTGTGTGCCTGTCTGTCTCTCTGTGTGTCTCTCTGTCTGCCTGTCTCTGTGTCTCTAGTGAAGAATGAGACAGGAGTGTGGTTTGTCTTCCTGCCTGTGGCTCCAGTCAGCACAGCAGGAGCAGCCATTCCTGCTCTGGCCGGTCTGACCATCGCCTTGGGCCTGCTGTCCTGCACCCTGCTAGGCCACCTCTTCTGCTTCCACATCTACCTCAGTAAGACTGTCTGTCTGTCTACTTGACTGACTGTCTGTCTGTATACCTGACTGACTGACTGTCTGTCTACCTGACTGACTGTTTGTCTACCTGACTGTCTGTCTGTCTGTCTGTCTGTCTGTCTGTCTGTCTACTTGACTGACTGCCTGTCTGTCTGTCTACCTGTCTGTCTGTCTTTCTACCTGTCTGTCTCTCTGGTCTTTGTTCTGGTTCTCGGTGTGGTTCTGGCGCAGGCTGCAGAGCTTATTCATAAAACCATGAGTTCATCAGGAGGAAGTCAGTGGTTCTGTTCTGATGAAACATGATAATCTAGCCTTATTTAACTTGGTGGTTGTCATGGTTGCCACTAGAGATGGACCGATCTGGATTCGACTGACACCTGAGTCAGTTGGGGGGATAAAAATGACCCAAGAACTGTTTAATAATAGTAATTTTTAATAAAAACATACCGTAAAACTTCAATTAATAGCCCGGGCTTTTCTTTATTTAAACCAGTATGAATATTATTTGTATAAAAATTAGGCTATCGAATAACAATTACCGGTACCAATCATTAAATTACTCTCGCTCCAAGAGACAGCGCATCAACCTCATGCACTAGAGAGAGAGAGAGAGAGAGAGAGAGAGAGAGAGAGAGAGAGACAGCCCGTACCGGTAGCCTACCTTAGAAAGGATGAAAGCTGACAAAAGTTTATGGCAGCGATTTTATACCGGTACCTTTATTTGCAGTTAACAAAAATCAGGTAATTGACAAAAATCAATCTGCATGTAATGAAAGTCAATTTGTCAAAAATCAATAAAGTTAGCTGTGTGGTAAACCAGTTTACCTTTCTTTATTAGTTTAGGTTCATCTTTAAAAAGTGCGGAGATGCCGTCGAAACCCACTGGAGACAACGCTGGATCTGATTGTTTGTCTCCATTGGGTCGTTGCTATGGTCGTTACTATGTGATGACATGGCACTTTCATAGCGTATTGTACCCGGCTTCTAATTGAGACTGGCCTTTATTTGTCAAAACATGTGGCCACACCTGGCCAGTAAAAGAGATCCGGCGTTTATTTGGGACTCAGCTTTTAATTGAAGTCTTACGGTATATCTATATATTCTTATAGGTCTTCTACAAAAATAAATTACACACCCTCAAATAAATTGCAAGATTGGTGGCATTTTGTAGCCTACACAGTTAGCAACTGGTCCTGCTGGTCCAAGTTGACCGCTCAAAATTCAGGTGTGAACGCACCCAAAACGTTTTGAGGACGCATTGGGGTCAGATCACTCAAGCCACATTCAAAGGTGTCCTGGAACACACCGCCTAGTCAACTGCATCATCTACGTAAGCGGATGTACGACATGTTCATTTGCGCGACAATAGTTGTCATAAAGCATGCAGAAACAACAACAATGGATGCCCGTGGATGGTGTTGTCGACGATGTCTAAAATATAATGAAAGTCCATACATATACTTTAATAGTGAGTGAAACATTGTTGATCTGACGGTCTGTTATTGTTTTGATTTTGATCACGGGCCCTGGTATACGGAAACGGAAGTCCTGTGATTATTTGCATATTGGGCGGGGACGTGGGATCCGGATCACAAGTGGTCGCTCGAGACACATTCTAATGCCAGGTGTGAACTGCAGTCCGTTGAGCTGTCCACTTGTGACCAGTTCACCCAGGACACGAACAGGGCCTCTGTCTCACCTGGTGGACAATTTCCTTGGCGGTTAAAATCCACTTCTAACGTGTTTCTTACTTTGAATATCTAAACTATATGATTGCTAAACATTTAAATAAAATATCTACTAATAATGAATAGTCTGCTTTTTCTTCTAAAAAAAACGCATTGACAAATCATTGGTTACAAGAATATTTTATTAAACAAACTATCTTATCAAATCAATAATAACAAGTAATACATTACTAATCAAACAACTACAGAAAAATAAACTTTTGAGGCTGGAAAAATGGAAAACTCCTTCCTCCCCCATGATGGTCTCTCCTATGGAAGGTGCCTAGCATAAAAGAAAGAGTCCTCCCCCCCTGCTCCTTGCTAGGGTTAGGTATGAAGAACCGGTTCTAATTTGGCTCCAAATGGTCAAGAACCGTGGATTCCTTAAGAAACAGGGTTTTCAAATCTGTTTATCGATTCCTTAGTGTATGAGTCCCTCCACGGACTAGAGGTGACTAGACTGTCAAATTTCAATGTCTCCTTGCATGCTAGACTGTATGCCCCATCAGACTTTGCTCTTTGTTTACACTGCGTGCATCAGTGTGTTTAGACCTTTATTTTTAATTTAGCATTACATTGTTTGTGTGTGTGTGTGTGTGTGTGTGTGTGTGTGTGTGTGTGTGTGTGTGTATGTGTGTGTGTGTGTGTGCAGTGTGGAACCGACTGAGTACTTATGAGTACATTGTGAGACAGCGCCACCGCCAGGACAGCAGAGGCAGCAGTAAAAACCCAGCAGAGTCTGGAGCTCCTTCAGCCAGCCTTATCAAGGTAGGTCCTCAGCCTGATCATAACCCCTAACCCCTGACCCTCATCAAGGTAGGTCATCCACCTGATCATAACCCTTAACCCCTGACCCTCATCAAGGTAGGTCATCCACCTGATCATAACCCCTAACCCCTGACCCTCATCAAGGTAGGTCATCCACCTGATCATAACCCTTAACCCCTGACCCTCATCAAGGTAGGTCCCCAGCCTGATCATAACCCCTAACCCCTGACCCCCATCAAGGTAGGTCCTCAGCCTGAATCCCCACTAGGCAGGATATGTAGGCAGGATATGTATATTCCAGGGCCCTGTTCAATTTGAAATTAGCACATCCCCCTCTCTTCATTCCTTGACTTGAGTGAGCGAGGGGGAATGTGAAGGGATGTTGTGTTTTAGTAAAACCGAGGGGATTCCGGGACTCGAATCGAGGGGAGGGAGCATATCAAAGGCTGGGTTTTAGTTTCTGTCTTTTACCTGCTAGCTCACAGCTCCCTCTCCTGGTATCAGGGCGGCGAGCCTAAACCACACCCCACTACCACATAGTTGAATTCAACTTGTTCCTAAATTCAAATCTTCTCGACAGTTATTTTCTTCCGTAAATGAAAGGCTCCAACAAGCTTAAACACCACAAATCCAGACAGAGCCTGTCCCTCCGGTTGAGAGGCATCTTTACCCACATAGGTAAAGCCATTCAACATGTATTTGGATTTTGTCTGAAAAAGTTCTGTGATGTTTTTGTCCCGGCTTGGTGGGTAGGGTTTTTCACAAAGCTGTCCCAGATATGTGAAATCAGTGTGAACTTGTCAGTCTGTTGATGCACAGGCCTCTCCTCTCTGTAGTCAAAATCCTGGAATCATATCATTTCTCAGACACGGTTGTGTGGCATGGCTTCTTGAAAAAACGCTGATCATACTTTTCTGACCAGCACCCGTCAATATCCAGATCTCTGCCACCAGTAAAAGAACAATGAATGCTTCAAATTCATTCACATCCAAATGCCTCGTTTCACAGCCAAAAACTGTGTGCCTCAGCAACGGTACAGTCCTGTATGTGTGTCAACACGTCCAAAGAAAACTGTCGAGTCTACTTGCACTTTTTGTGTTTGCACGATGAGTGGGGCCTGCTGTCTCTGCCAGATCATTGTGCGAAGGCAATCTGCCAAATGTGCATCGACAGTCTGTTCTATCCACACGCTTCCATCCCGTACCGTCTCACGTACGCAAAGGTACATACAAGGTACACCCTAACGGGCTGGAGGTGTAACAGGTGTCTGTTCAGGTTCGCGCTCGAATTCAGATGAAGAGCCCCCATCAGACTCGGTCAGGTTGGGATTTAGAAGCAGAGCAATTGCTTCCTCCGCAGCCATTCGCTTGCCTGATGCCATAGTAGTTTAGAATCAACTCAAAGTCCACTCTAAAATGTACATGATGGAGTTATAGAGGTTTACTGTTGTATAATTTCCATACCCAGAATTATTGTTAGTGCCTTGCTCTATGCATTGAACTACACAGGGAATGGAACCCCTAACCCTGGCAGTGTTAGTGCCTTGCTCTATGCATTGAGCTACACAGGGAATGGAACCCCTAACCATGGCAGTGTTAATGTCTAGCCCTGTGATCCCTGGTACTATATGATCGCCATTGCAGCACAGCCCAGAGCAGCCACCCAGAACACCCTGCCATCACAAGGGGAATGCTCTGGAGGTGTCTAGCCGTACTACACTGTTACAAAGCACGTTCTAGCCAAGCTCTTAATCACACAGCACAGTTGTCCATTGGTTAGTAACACTGTCTGCAAAGGGGGCAGGTGGAAAGATAGATAGGAATCATTAGAGGACTAGCTGAAAGAATAAATTATTAGTTGTTAGGGTTAACTCCTCTCAAACACAGACAGACTGGAGAGTCTGTAATCTGGACAGCCACTTAATTTGTCTTCGTGTCTGTGGTGAAGGGCTGGGTATGTTGCTAGATGTTCTAGAAAAACCACAACTTCGTTGAACCACGTGTTGAACGCTGTATTGACTGTTCTAAAACAGCTGCTGATGGGGAAGATGAGTTGACTGTTGCTATGAGGTCAGTGCTGAACTAAGACATGTTGAATATGTTGTCTCTGTGTTAACCTCTCTCTCTCTCTCTCTCTCTCTCTCTCTCTCTCTCTCTCTCTGCCTCTCAGCAGGATGCCAGCTATTTGGGGACTCTGGGGTATACCAACCCTGAGATGGACATTGAGGACCGTACCACTATGGCTGCACAGGGAGGAGCAGAGTAAGAGCATTGTAGAGCTGTGGTGCTCTGCCGTTTTCCTCCACAGTCCTCAGCTGCTGCTGGTGTGCTGACCTAGCTTAAGATGGTTAAGCTTAAGAACACACCTGGTTTAAGCTACAAGGCTACTATAGTACTGAACCACTGGCTGGTGACCAGCACTAGCAAGCAACTTGTTAGCATGAAGAGCAGCCCCAGATGAACACTCAGTGGTGCCCCAGGGTGTCCCCTGTGTACAACTATACACCTCGATAAAATGTCAAGTATGACATGTATTTACATGAGCCTGTATTGATTGCCAACTACTAGGCTCTACATTACACACATCATACATATAGATTTAAGACATCATGTATGAAATGATGATGAAATACTATGGTATACATCACATATTAAAGCTTAGTTATGGAACGGGAATAGAATTTAACCTAGCAACAATACCTGGCAACGGGTACTACTGAAGACCAGGAAAAACCCTCACTTAACTATTATTAAAAGCTGAACTAGGATCAATCCTGCTCCCATCAAACCAAATACAAGTTAAGTATAGAAAACGTTTATATAGTGCTTTAAACACAAAACAAGTGCTTTACAAGACAAACAGAAGAAATATACAATCAAAATCAAGGCAAGACAAGGTCAGAGAAGCCTGACTGATACCAACGTATAGAGAGTTACAGTAGTCAAGACAGGAGGATATGAGGGCATGAAGAACTTTCTCCAGTTCTGAGAAGGACAGAAAAGACCTGGGGTCTCATTTATAACCATTGCATACGCACAAAACGGGTCCCACGCAAAAGTTGTGATCTATAAAAACAAAAAGACGGGAGAATGTGCGCACCTGTACGTAAACGCTGAACCATGCGTACTCACATGTTGGACATGGAAATAACGACACCGTCAGTAGGCTATAGCGGTGACATCAGGTGTGTACTTTTTGATTGTCACTTCAAATAAATTCTTTATGCTCCATATCAAACTACACAGACTTCTAATGGGATAAAATCCCAGAGGAACATCTAGGCCATGATCATTTATACCGCAGTGGGAGGATGAACCCAGAGCCAATACGTGCTTGGCTTGGGAAATGGCAATGCTGGAATAGTTCAATATTAGATCATCTTTCAGCCTTAGTGCACCCTTCAGGTGGCAGATGTTCTCTCTTAGCCGTTAGTTGTCATCATAGCATCGGCATTTACCAAACGGAGGTACACTAGCTGGCTCTGCTCCGAGAAGACCCAATCGGAATCCAGTCAGCAAGTTTTAAAACCCACAGAGATCCAGTGGAAGGCAAATGTGAATGTAATCCAAACAAAGGCAGGATATAAAAAGCAAAAACAAGCCATGAGTTGTAAAATCAGAAGTTCAGAGAAGTCAACTACAGACTACAGATTCCCATATAGAGTCTATGAGCGAACTTCAGTCCTGATGTCACATGAAACATCAGCTTTTTGAATAGCATGGACCCTACCACTTACAGGTGTTTGTGTGTGTGTGTGTGTGTGTGTGTGTGTGTCAGATTCCATGCTAACGGTAGAGTGAAGAGTGTATCCGGTCACGGTGAGGAAGAGGAAGACACTGTCTCTACAGAGAACAAAGAAGCTATACAGCCACACAGACGCACACAGGTACACGCACACACAATAAGACACACACTCCCATAACACACACACATTCACACTAAAATAATACACCACACACACACTAACATACCATACACACACACACACACACACACATATCAGACATACAGGTGTCTTGATGTCTCACTTTTCCTGTGGAGTTGCTGAGGGAGTCATTTGATTGCCCTGTGATGTCAATGCCACATGCCCCGCCCCTTAATGACATCACCAAGTCCCAAACAATTTTGCTTGAATTCAAGTGATTCTCTATTTAGCTGCCAGGAGGCACAGTGATCTCTCTCAACTCAGTTATAATGCACATACAGTACAGGAGTGATACTGCAATGTCTACGTTCTGCTGCACCCAAATCGCCCTTCGGGGACAAGCAATAAATTTGAACTTGAACTTGAACTTGAACTTGAGTATCTGAATACAATAATTGAATCATCTGAAAAATGTTGTTTGGAATGTATGGAATGAACGCATTCAATAATATCGCCCAATAATACAACTTCATATTGTTTGGTGTAGGATAAGATATATGCTCTACCCATTGAGCTACACAGGGAATGGAACCCCTAACCCTGACAGTGTTATTTCTTCCAGAAAAAGAGGAGAAGGGTTCACAGAGTTCCAGCTGAGGTGACCAGCAGAACCCAGCCAGTCAACAGCAGCCTGTCAGGTAGAAACACACACACATCAGACACACACACACACACACACACACACACTGATGCAGTTTCTTCTAGACAACCACAGCCCTGCCCTGACAGAGAACTGATATCTGGGCACTCTACTGTCTACAATATACTGTCTGTAGTAATACTGTGCTGTATGCAGTAATACTGTAGTAATACTGTGATTTCTGATGTTTTAAATGCATGGTTAGCAATATTAGGGCTGTCAATGTATACATCTGGGGCCCTAATAAAGTTGTTAATATTTTGAGAGTTTTGAATTAGAAATGTACCTCCATAGAAGGTTTTGTCAACTTTAACAGGGCTTTTCAAGAGAGCCACTAGGATGAACCTCAACCAGATGTTCTGACCTCGACAGGTGACTCAGGAGTAGAAACAACACCTCCAATTATCCATTCCCGCACTAAAGTCTTCAGTTATCAGCTGAAGTTAATTGAATCAAGCTGTTATAGTACATAATTTAGCCTACATGTGTACAAGTCAGTTAGTACCGTTTTTCAATTAAATGCACTAATTCAAATATTGAAAATAATGTGTTTTGATTATATATTATTCAAATATTTGATGATGAAAATAATCGATAATTGCAGCCCTACTATACTGTCTGTAGTAATACCTTAGTGGCTAATAATATTGTAGTAATACTATAGTACATCTGTAGCAATACTACTGCTGTAGTATAACTGTAGTAATACTGTAGCACTATTGTAGTATTATTGTAGCAATATCGTTCTAATACTGTGTTCCTGTTCCTCCAGTAGAGGCCAGCAGTCTGAGCACTGTGTCCCTGAACCAGCGCCTGCCCTTCCCAGCATTCCCTCTGAGGGCCTCGCTCCCCCCTCTGGCCCCCAGCCCTGTGCAGGCTGCTGGCCCCCCTGCAGACTACCATTCTGACTCAGCGCAGTCACTGGATGAGATCCCTGTGGTTCTGGCCCGACTGGGCTCCTCTTCCTCTACAACTTTAAACAGGACACTCCCAGCATTTGCTGCTGCCACCCAGCCCAGCCCCTCTCCCCCACCCAGAGCCAAGAGGAAGGCCCCCTCACAGGGGAGTAAGAGTCCCAGGGAGCTGAGGTTCGAGATGGCCTCCACCCAGCCCCCCACGGTGTTTGTCAGCCAGGCCAGCGGGGAGCCGGCTGAGCCCAGGGACACGAGCATCCGCCTGGGGAGGAGTCGCAGGAGTCTGGAGCACGCCTCCAGAACCAGCTGCAGGACTGGCAGCTCCATGGCCTAAGGATGGAGCACTGCTCCTGGCTTCAGATGGACCACTAGCTGGGTCCTGCTCCTGATCCAGGCTGGAGGGAGCGGGAGCGTCCTGACTCAGCCTATGCAGACCTGAAGGATGCAAGTCCCATTCTGGAGCACGTTGGCTCTCTCTCTGTCCAAGCTCACCTGAGCTCAATGCACAACAATCTTTATGTCACAAACTTTTTGGATTTCTACATTTATTTCTTAATATTGACTTAATTTAATAGGAATACATAGTGTGGAATGCCAAAGGTCAAATCCTGTATACAATCTTTTTAAATGAACTATTTGACACTTTGTTACCAAATGTTACCTGTAAACTTCAACTTTGTACATCATTTTCATGGAGATTCCAGTTAGACTGGCTGTTTCTGTCCTCAGTGGCGCCCACTGAGGTGCCATGGTGCCATGGTGCCTGTCTGTTAGTTAAAATCATAGGTTAAAATCGCCTTAATATCACTGTGCAGCATATCACTCTCGTGAGCCGGACTTAGCTCTCGCCAGTCGCAGTTGAACATTCTGTCTCAATCAAACAGTTGCACTCATCTTATTTTTCAACAGTTACATAAAAAATACAGAGGAATCTTGCCGAATGTGTCTAAGTGTGACCATTTAACATGAAAACTATTTATTTTGACCTGTAATAGAAAAGCCATTTTAAATAGTAAGTTCACCAATTCAATGGATTCATAATCACTACATAGGTCTGTGTTACCATGTAAAATATTAAAGCATTTTAACATATAATTTTGGAGAAATCTATTGTTAAAGTCACTGACACGATCAACATGCAAATAGACATTAAAGGACAATGCTGTTATAACATCCTCTGACTCCATTAACAGACGACATATCCATCTGATTGTGCTTCAGGAAGGCTTCGAATATGTCCACCATTAACCTGAAATCATTCCACTGCAATATTGTTCAATTTTTGATAGGTCAGTTTAGGTATCTCTCTTCTAATCTCTCATCTTTGACCTTTAATAAAAAAGACATTTTATAGGAGTCCAGGCCTGAACACATCTACATGTCAATTTTGTCATAGTCATAGTGCCACCTACTGACAACAGGAAGTCAGCTTTATGTGACAAACATCCGATTTACATGAAATTTAAATGGTGTGGTCTACACACGATATACAACATTATGTATAATTAGTGGGTGTTCTCTAGCGCCACATAGTGGACACAGGAAGTGATATTTAACTCCTTTGTGCAATGTCCTATATTCATGAAAATGCATATGCATGTTAGGCAACCTCCACTAAATGTATTGCTGCATTAATGACCCACTTGTGTAGCACTGCCTACTGGCAACAGGAAGTGAAGCCTACGTAACACAGTTCATCAGATGTATATGCAATTTTAGTTGATTAGAGCTTTAAGAATTAATTTGTTAGTTGCTCAAGTGTCTGTGTGTGTGTGTATCTGTGTGTGTAAACATATCCATACAGATCAGATCATTGTCCAATCTGCCCCAAATGTCTCATGCTTGATAAGAGTCCATTGACATCTACATGCCAATATTGAGGCATAGTCATAGTGCTACCTACTGATAACAGGAAGTCAGCCTTATGTGACAAACATCATCTGATTTACATGAAATTCACATGGTGTGGTCTACACACGATATACAGCAACATGCCGTGTAATTAGTGGGTGGTCTCTAGCGCCACATAGTGGACACGAAGTGATATTTAACTCCTTCATGCAACGTCCGATATTCATGACAATGCATATTTCTCCACTCAGATTTCCACGATTGTGTATTCCAAAACAGTATCTATCTATCTATCTATCTATCTATCTATCTATCTATCTATCTATCTATCTATCTATCTATCTATCTATCTATCTATCTATCTATCTATCTATCTATCTATCTATCTCAGTGTATGTAGGCCTACAGCTGTTTTAGTAAAATCATGTTGCTCCGCAATAACAACACTGACTGCGGCGAGCCCCGACGTGCACGAAGGTGCGAGGGCCCGATCATCATCTTTAATCCACCATTCTTTTTGAGTGTGATGATGTCAATTTCTGAGGAAACCCATCTGAGAACATTATTGTTGTTTGACACATGCGAGTATTTGTATAACTGTTATACTGTGGACAGGGAGGTAATAGTGTGGGGGGAATTAAACCTATGATCCAAATAGTCATTTTATACATTATCTCATACTTCTAACTTAGAGTTCAATAATAGTAGAATTTAACAATTCCTCCTTTTTCGAGGACCCCTGGGGGTTGCCAAGCCCCCCCTTTTTTTTTACGAACCACTGTATTACAAAGGTACATCAATAGAAAACCGAGCACCTGTTGAGTGGCCATTCAAGAATCCAGAGGATGGCGACAATGTCTTAAAATCGCATGTCAATTCCGCTGACCGAGCTTCTTCCTTTGTGTGAGAATGACGGTAACACAATCAATCAGTGGTAAATATATTTACCGCAATGAATCTGTGCGGTTTCATTTCACCAATTTACCTAACAGTCACTTCGGGGCGCTCTAGACTGGCGGAACACTAACTAGTGCGTCAACAGCGGAGGGGGAAGATTTCCCAGCCAGCCACTCAGAAACTTTCTACGGCGAGTCAGTCGGGTCAAATCGCAAAGCCTCGTTGGTAGTTAGCTGGTAGTTAGCGTTTCTCGTCACTTCGGCGTTCTCACAATGGCGAGATAACGGAGAGAATGGGGACGGCGTTCAATTCAGAGCAGAAACTATAAATGTTGTCGATTGTAGGTGTTTGTTTATTTGCCAATGATCGCTAGCGACAGAATGGTTCGTCGTTAAGAAGGGATCCCCTGGAGGAGGACTGTTCAGGTGGCGGCTGTATGGAGACTGCTGTGATGCTACGTAGGCAACTAGGAGGACATCGGGACCAACGCAGCGGGGAGGAGAACAAGCCTTTCCTACCATGAGAGACTGCGAGTCCGCTTCTCCGGAGAACACACGCAAAATAACCGAGAAGATTTTCATATAAAGACGCTGTTTAGGATACAGCGAGAATAAACAGGCGAGTCGGGGAGTTGGGTGAAGTGTTGGGGAATGGCAGGTCGAAGCCGAAGAGCCTGGTTTAGTGTTCTTTTGGGACTGGTGGTCGGTTTTACACTGGCTTCCAGGCTCATACTGCCCAAGGCGACCGAGTTGAAGAAAGCCGGCCAGAAACGCAAAGCCAGCCCCGCCGGCTGCGGGTTGAACGGGGGTCTGAGAAAAGAATACGGCGGAGTGTTATGGCCGCCTCAAGATAACGGTTCACCGGTCACCAAGAAACCAGGCTCCAGGTCCAATAATTTCTTATTCGTTGGTGTCATGACCGCCCAGAAGTACCTGAATAACCGCGCCGTAGCAGCACATAGGTATGTGTTCTGACAATGAATAATGTTGCTTTTTCCTCTACAAAATCACACACTGTCAACTCCCAGCTCTGTCTGCATTTTGTACACGTCAGTTCTGTTCATTCTACCCTATCTCCAGCTATAATAACACTCATTATTCCTCCTGCTCTCTCATTTTCTGCTGGCATTGCAGTTGCCTTAGAAGAAGCAGTTGACAATCGGCTTCCATGGACACTACTTTTTTTTTAAACAATATTATATCAATGTTGTACACATCAAAGATGGTTGTGGTTTGTGTATTACATCAGTAGAGATGCTGCAGCTCCATACAGACCAGCCCAGCTGACATACTAAAATTCCACAGCTCTGGTTCTAGAGACATTTAGTCCCATAACAAATTATGATATTTTACTGTCAGCAAACGCAAAACCTTGTTTCTTTTCGTAGGGGTGTCCTGACATTCCGGGAAAAGCTTTCTCTAACTGTGGCAGTGTTTATAAATCAAACAAGATTCTTATGTATCTTATTTCAGACAACAAATAACATGTATTCTTGAAATGTCTACACATATTGTATAATCAACATGCCTGCTCAAATTATTCAAATTCATGTGTGTGATTAGCTACTTGTCAATAGGTTTGAGGGGAAGGGGTTTCTAATTTAGGTTTAAAGGTTAAGCTGACAGTTGATTCAATCAATATATTCCACTTGTGCATAAGAAAACCACCAAGCTCCTAAATTTATATAATGGCGTAAGAAATTGTTACAATTGTAAATTGACATTACCATCCTTACAACTTAAGAACCCTCTTTTGAAAGGGATTTAGGCCTAAACACTCTTTCATGGGTCTACTGTCAATTCCATTGATCCTTGTACAGCAGAATATTGTCTAGTGATGTCCTCTCCTCCTGTGTTACTAGTTTCATTGAGAAAGCCCATAGGGGTGGTCTGCATATGTATCAAGGTCCATTAGCAGTAGTCCTAGATGAGGTGTTGATTCTATTGGGAATAGTGTGCTGTTAATGCTGTGTCCGTCTGTTAATTTCTAATACTAATACCAGCAGCTTGAAATGTTTGCCCTAGCACATTGAATGCCACGTTTTGGGTTTAATGATATTATGGACTAAGAAGCGATTGGGCAGACCAATCAGTGCTGCTGACTCCTCATACCTTTAGTTATGTGTGAGATTTGATACATGTCCATTTTAGGAAGAAACAACATGTTTGCACATTGGCAGAGGCATGTAATTGTAAACAGGCAATGATTCAGAAGCATGCTTTAGCAAGACAATGTTTGATCTCCCCCAAATACAAGTGTAAAGATAAATGTATAGTCTAAATATCTATGACATTTGTCTTATATATTTAACTTCTAGATGTGTTTATCCTCACATTTTAATTTGTAATGTTAAAATGCAAATTCAGCCTAGCTTGCTTTCATTGGAAATCTGAATGGGGTATGAGAGGACATGAATTTCTATGGCTTTACCATGTTAGTTAGTCAATTAATATGTCTCATCAGTGGGCCAGAATTTTACCTGTGGCTCTAAAGGTGTGGACATTAGAAGAGACTCATCACAACAGCCAGTACGAAAATAGGCTGACTGCAAGTTTATGTAGAAAAAAAACATAGGTCTTTGCTTTCAGAATAGGCTATAGCATGTTGATGGCAGTATAGCAGTAATACAGACCACTACATGGTCCCAGGTGTGTGTGTGTGTGAGAGAGAGAGAGAGAATGAGAGAGTGTGTCTGTGTGTGCGTGTGCTGGTAGGTTTTTGATTCTTCTGTCTGTCTGTCCAGGACGTGGGCCCAGACCATTCCAGGACGTGTGGAGTTCTTCTCCAGTGAAGGATCGGACACCTCCATACCCATTCCCATTATCGCCCTGAGGAATGTGGATGACTCTTACCCACCCCAAAAGAAGTCCTTCATGATGCTAAAGTACATGCATGACCACTACCTGGACAAGTATGAGTGGTTCATGAGGGCGGATGACGATGTCTACATCAAGAGCGAGAAACTGGAGGGCTTCCTGCGCAGCCTCAACAGCAGCGAGGCCATCTTCCTGGGCCAGACAGGCATGGGGGCCAGGGACGAGCTGGGGAAGCTGGCCTTGGAGCCCGGGGAGAACTTCTGCATGGGCGGTCCAGGGGTGATCATGAGCCGGGAGGTCCTGAAGAGGATGGTGCCCCACATCAGAGAGTGCCTACAGGAGATGTACACCACGCACGAGGATGTGGAAGTGGGCCGCTGTGTCAGGAGGTTCGCTGGGGTGCAGTGTGTCTGGTCCTATGAGGTAAGATGGAGGTCACATACACTAGAGCCTAGGTCGTATCCTCTCAGCAGCTTAGCATTGATGCTTTACACTTCGAACTACAAGTCAAGGGAAGGAAATACATATTTGGATACATATTTGGATTTTAGTCTAAAAGTCTACTAGGCACTCTTCTGTAGCATGTAGCAATCAAACAGTGATGAGCAGATTTATGGGGTATGCTTCATGAAATTTCAATTTAGATCTCCTTTAGGCAGACATTTTTCACTCTCCTTTAGACAATATTTTCCTCTAAGCTGCAATCAGAATTCCTCATTCCATACTTTGGCTTTCTAAAATACATTATTTTAAGCTTGATAAAAACGAAAATCTATGTTGTTTCTCTCGATTGTTTTTTCTGCTGATCTCACAATCATCAGACTGCATTAGACCGTGAGAAAGCGGGCAGACTCAGTCTGAATTACACTTTCCATTAATTGTTTTCTCCATTTCTCAGGCCCTGTTGTCCTCTAGTCGGTGTGTGTACTTGCTCACGCCTGCTTGCATTTGTGTAACTAAATGAAGGTCGCTGATGTTGTGTGTATCCTAACTTATGGTGGATTTGAGATGCTAAGGTCAGAATGATGCTTCTTTTTACTACTAGTTTTTACTACTGACCTCTGGGCTGACCTTTTAGTGTACAAAATGCCTTTCTGTGAACGGATACACTTTGTCCTGCCTGCATGGCCGTGCAATGTTTACTTGACATGGTTTTATTTTGTTTAGTCAGTGGCACACATAGCTATGCCATTTTTCCACCAAGTGCAGTTAATCGCTTACCCATAAATCATTGTAAGCACAGTGCAATCACAATTGAGACACAAAGTTACAGGCATACATTTTTCCATTCAAATAAATGTGCCTATAATATCAGGCCTGGGGTGTAAATTGAGTAAACCAGCATCTGCTCAGTTCAAAGACTTTAGTTAATCTGCTCTGGCTGGAATGAGAAAGAGCTGGCACCTCCTATGCCTCACCCAGAGTTAAGTCACTGCCACCTTCCCCACTTATGCCCCAGGCTGCTTTAAAGCAGCATTTGATGTGAGGTTTAATTGCAGCTCCTTGCTAGCCAGTCAGATCACAAAGAAAGCAAAATCAAACAAGAAACCTGGCAATCATGTCTGTGATTGAGGCCTGCTCTTCCAAAGTCAGCGCATCCTTGTAAGAAATTTGGCTGATTGGTTTGTTTGTGCAACAGTTTGCTGAATTGGTTGTGCCGTACCTGCTGAATAGCATGGCACTTAGTCATTGTCGAGACATGAAACGGAGATGGCAATGATACGAATGTTGTCTCGGTTGGTTGTGAGAAACGATATTAAACGACACGAGGAACCTAATTGAACCACCGCACTGGCCCCCTGTTTGGGATGAGTCACAAAGAACACAACTGTCACTACTTGGTTATCAGTGACGATTCCCCTTTTCGTGTGTATTTTGGTTGAGCCTTTCCTGAGGCATGTCTAGACACAGCAGTGACGTAGACTTATGACTTATGTGGCCGACATTTGCAGAGAACGAAAGCCCTGGCTGTGGAACAAATGCAAGAAGAAAACATTATGTGGAATTTGACCCTATGAGAGGACAGGAGATTTGACCTCGCAAATGATGAAAGGCTTATCCTTATCATCTGCTGTGCTTGTATCTGAGCTGCCTCTGAAAGACAAGAGGAACGAAGGGAGCAGGGATGCAACGTACAATGTATCCACTGCCCATTTGGAATCTGAATACTAAACTTTTTCCAGGATAAAGAGTACTGATCCCAACTGCTACTTTCACTGAACAGTATAGACTTGACCATGAGTTTGGGCTCATTGGACAAAAAGCTTTGAGCTATAGGCCTAATCCATTTTTCTCCATTAAAAAGACCTAGTATCCCTGTGTGGAAAAAGGCCAAAAATTATGATGATCTCCATGTCCCTTGGTATCAAATTTTAGGATATTGATACCCTGCATTTACTCTTGTCGTTGCCCAATATCAATATTGGTACCATTGCATTCCTTGTCATAGGGCTGGTTACTACCTTGAAGCTGGAGTCAAGCTAACCTACAGTAATGTTTTGCCTTTTGTGGGGGCCTGTCATTAAGGCTAGCCCTAAATGATGCATAATCTCTCTCCTGCGACTGAAATAGAAAATGATCGGACCAAAAGAGCCTTATCCTCCCTAGCATGTTCTACATGAGCTGGTTGCTATGGTAGCTGAGTCTGTGTGACTGTGGCTGGCTTGTAATGATGGAGAGCTGTTGAAAGCTATCCGCCGCTCAAGAAATGTCCTCTTCTCAGCAAATCAGTGAGATAAATGACACGTAGAGCTCTGTAGCATCTCAACAGTCTGGCAAACACCTTTAGCTAAATCTAGACTCCCACATAACTGGACTTACTAAACCTAGGCTTTTATAATAGCATTTTTTTTATACAAATATGCTTTTTGATGGATTGGGTGATTGTGGCTGATGTTTCTCCGTTAGTATCTAGCTTTAATTTCTGTGGCTACTTAGAAGTCTGTACAGACAGCTGATTTTGATGTTTGTTTTTCTCTTGCAAAGCATGTTGCATCGACGTTTCGTGGTATCCTATGTGTCTCACTTCTGTCCTATTCAGTTCTGTTTTTGTGGGGAAGTGTGTGTTCTGTATTTGTGCGGGGGTGTGAGTTGGAATTGGGAGGTTTTATGGTGTTTGAGTTTGTTTTGGTTATGGTGATGTATTTTTCATCAAAAATGAATTGAATATATTTTTCATAAATTAAACTATAGTTATCTTACGTTAAAGACATATATTTGAAAAAAGCATAAATAAAATGAAAAAGATAGCAATAATATTGGCTAAAATCACCCCCAACCCCATTGTTATTGGCCACGCATTTCCTCAGTGTCCTTTTAACGAGATGATGTCCTGGCGGTCACAAGCCTCGCAGAGCCACAATGTCACATCCTATCAGCATCTCCACCAGACTAGGTCCTCTGGCTAGGTGACACCAGGGACCTACATTTCAGAGGGCATATTCGCACTGTGCCGAGGACACCCACTGTCAATGTCATTTCACAATGTGTTGGCCCGTTTTCCATCCCAGGATCAGCGTTTTTTTTCTCAAACGGGCCTATATGTCTAGATAAGGCTGGCTTACTCATGCCAGACCAATACACAGGAAGTCAGCCGCCCACACTCGTACTCCTCCGTGCTATGTCTCAACACGCTGTCTCTGTCCTTATCTCTTTGTCTCTATTTCTGTACTCCTCCTCTCTGTCACTCTCTCACGCTCTCTCCTTTTCTCTTTCTTTCTGATGGCGTTCAGTTAATTCGGTATAACCTGTTCATGGCCTCTGTGTGGTATGCAGTCAATATTACTGCTCTTATTAAGTTTGCCTGTCTGATGCAGTCTGGATGTGGCCTCATTCTGCTAATGAATAGATGCTCTCACTGTCCGTACAGCTGTAGTAGTACAGCTGACGGAAGATACGCTCTCAAATGATGGCTAAATTAAATCGTTACTTTAACTGACCATGGGGGTGACCAATTCATTCACCCCATATTTGACTCAAACATTGACCTATCCTTTAGGATCTTTTAATTTAGACTCGAGCGTATAGGGAAAAGGGATTGGCCCAGAGAATTGCCCCATTCTATCTGCCCCCGTCTGTAACTGTCTCTCCCTCCACCTTCTCCTTTTCAGTCGGCCCAGCATGTGGTGAACCTCGTGTATTTCGAGACATCCTGCGGCCGCTGCTGTATGTGTGTGCTATTCTGTCTCCTTTTCAGCAATGCCTCGCACCGTGCTAAAATTAGGCCCCCGAAACGAGCAAATAAATGTTTACAAGCGCAATTCAAAAATAAACACAAACGGAGGCCAAAGAGATGAATTTGCATGAACTTTAGCATGAAACGCGCCCTCTGTCTGGCTGCAGCTAGTGTAAATGGTATGCGGGACAGTGACACTTGAGGGCAACAAAAAAACAAATGCCGCAGTAATGAGATAGAGATTTTAGTTTATAGGCCTACTAAGAACTGAAATGCCTTCAAGTCATCCATCTCCACCGCCGTGGGTGGGCCCATTTCCCAGCAAACTCTGTTTCTGTCTGCTGGTTCGAAGTCGTCTCTCGGTCTGTTTGCACGTCGCAGAGGCTTGTCTGCTCGTCCTCCTGTCCTCCTCTGACTCTGCCGCTATCAGGGCTGTACAGCTGTACAACTTCGCAATCTGCCAGGAGAGCAGTGTGTCAGCGGAGGGCCAAATGGTTTTCCTATTCAACACTCGTGTTTGATTTCAAAGCGGTGCCCAGTTCATTAAAGTGTGTGTTCTTTCGTAACTCGGCCCGCTCACCCTGTTTGGTAGTGTCCTTAGCAGAGCAGCAGCTCCCTCAACAGCATCAGTACAGTAGCCCATTACATCCCTGTCCTGCATGCCAATGCACAAACAAGCTAGAACACAACTAATGGAAATCACAAGCCTGCACCCTTGAGAGGTATGAGTCCACTGCCTAATCCTAATTTCTCCTGAGTGGCTTGCACGCCTGCCAAACTTGCGGTAACTGGCAGGCTTTTTCTGACTGTGCAGTACAGCATGCGCTCTTGCCCCGGGAACAAGAGCACCGTTGTACTCGGGCCTTAGTAGGTCTTTTCTTCAAAACCTAACTGTATCCCCGTTTCTCCCTACCTATCTCAATTCAATTTGTCCATATTAATCGGATTCTCTCTTCACGGCTTGTTGCACATGCCTCGTAGCCTGGGAACCAGACAAATCTGCAAGCTCATGTTTTATTTGCTCTGGTAGATGCGTCTGGTCCCCGTCGCGTTTCAAACAGATTTCCAGCCAGCCTGTCTTGGGCCGGGCCAATCGCGAGCGTTTACCTAATATGAGGCGGGTTTGATATGATGACTGCACAGGGGAGCACCGTCGAGGCATTTTCGTAATGTATATTAAACCAAGATGGCTGCCGCTGATGCCGCTCTACCGATCGGAGCAAGTATATCCAAGTTCCGTTGCTCCGATTGGTTGTACGTCTATCCAGTTGCGTCCAGAGGCATTTTTGGTCTGCGCCCGTTGATAACGCCCCTTGGAAATCGAAAATGAACTGAGAGGTTCCAGACTAATTCGCATTTGCGGATTGGTCTGGCGATGTCAGGCTACATGCCTTGTGTCTAACCTCATGAATGTGGCAGTGGGGCTGCTTTTCCTCTTTCTACATGAAGTGGATTGTAAGCACAGTGTGAAGAAAGCTCATAACACATGCACACGTACTGTACATGTGCCTAGAGGGTCAACATTTCTGATACAAATTTTTGGTGTATTTTGTGATTTGTAATTTGCAGGTGTAATTTGTAAAACGAAATACTTAAATTGATGATGGTTAAAAATGGCATCCCTCTCCTTGTAGAGCTACTTGAATATATAACCTTTATTTAAACAGGGTAGAACAATAGCCTAATGCTTTGATAGCAGGCTGGTGAAACTATTGAATGACTATAAACAAGCAGCTGATCAGACCAGTAGGATTGCATCATAAGGCTTCTGTTCAGACCGGTGGAATAGTACATGTAATTATTCTGCAGCCAGACTCAGAGGGCAGATGGTACAGATGTACTGTTTAAAGTGATATCATCTACTCGGCTCCACATCCAATCCACCCTGCAGCCACACACCCTCGTATCATAGGCTGCAGCCATTCAATTCCTGGAGTCAAAACCTATGTTAGATCACTCTCAGCGTGATTGCACAGGAGTAATGCTGTACCTGTAGTTAGAGTTTAAGCTTGTCCCGATTAAGAATGGTTCATCTGACGTTTTGGTTGTTGGCCCAGACTGCTTCTCTTTGTGACGTGTGGTCTGGGCACCCCAGGAGCAGCTTGCATAAGTGGATCACAACACGCAGCAACACAGGGTTGTACAACACAATACATGAACAAAACACGCTCAGTTGGGAGAATACAGCTCTCATAGCAAACTATAGCTAGCATTTGAATAATGTGGATATGTATGTAAGCAAAGCCCACGTTACGATAAAGCCACATAAGAGAAATCCCGACTCCTCTTGGGTGTCAGGCTGGGCTCTGACCTGAGATAAAGCACTGTTTGATCCCAACTGTTTGCCCCAGTACAACAAGGTATCACATTCTCTCCATGGGCTGCCGATGGGGAGCGTAGAGTGAACCAGAATTTACTGCAAGTCCAACTCTGTGTTTCTGAGGCTGTTTCTATAGCAGTGGAGGCCAGATATACCCCCAAGAAAGAATGGGGGGGG
>OMKK01085131.1:0-11080 GCA_900302305.1 Polymixia japonica
AACAACTGCAAATCGGGCACTGAGGAGAGAGGAACGAGCATGATACCTATGTAAGAGCTGTTCTGATCATATGATTGGTAGGAAGTTGCCAAGGTTTATGGGTATTGTTGTTCAACACAGGTTGAAACTTTCATAAGCATTAATGATATGATACATAAAAGATAATAACCCTACTTGATACAGTTCAGCTGTAATCACCAATAGAATAAAGTTGAACAGATAGCTAACATGAGGTATAATACTGCTGGAACCATGTTACCACATGACTAGCTAGCTCTATATGATTTATTTACCACTGTTGGTTCAACCTTAGAATTGTAATCAGCCAAAACATGTTCCAGTGAGTGCCATTATCTCCCGATAATGCGCTCATAACCTAGCAAAGCCTCATAATTCAAGTATCACTTCACTTTGTTTACACTCTGTTATTACACTGTATCAGTCACAGCAATTTGCCTTTCTGATGCTGGGCCCCATTCCTTGTACGTGGATAACTCAGACAGCTGTGTTATCAAAGCAACAAGTCCTATAACTCAAACCTGCAAAAGTGTTAGCTGGAAATGACAACACCATTCCTTGGAGAGGTGTTGATGAATCCAGGAGCTATTATAATTAAACTAGCTCCTGGATAGAAATAAACACATTTTGGGAGATCGCCAAGATCCTGTCATGCCTTGTTTTGTATAGTTCTGTTCTGTGTGGATTTTAGTTATTCTGCTTTGCCTTGTTTAGTTATAGTTAATTTGGTTCCTGTCTTGGTTTTTGCCCTGCATGGTTTTAAGTTCATTTTGTTATCTTGTTGCCTCAGTGTAGTTACTATTGTTGTATTGTTTGTGTGTGTTTCTCAGTCTTGGTTATCCCTGTGTCTTTTTGATTATTCCATTGTGGCTTTCAGTTTTCCTTGGGTTTGGGTCTGCTTTTGGGTCCGGAAGGCCCGATGTATGGTAAGGCAGGAGTATGCTCTGCTGGGTAGAGCCATTCTGGAGAGTCCCATGGATCACTGAGGCAAGGCAAGGCAGCCTGACAAGGACAAAGTGCATCCAGGGCATTCCAAACTCCCTGTAATGCTCAAGGTTCGGAGCGTATGACAGACCACGTTGCTCAATTTCCATGCATTTCCTGTCATTGCTGCTGCCCTTGACTGGGGTGATGGATCAGACCCAGGTCAGAGGACTTCATAGGAGTCTTTGAATCCCCAGTGAATCTGCTTTCTGCATGTTACAAGCATGTTACAAGCCTCATGTATGGACAGGATAGTGAACAGCTTGCTGCGTAGCCCAGCCACATCGGTCAACCCAAATCTTGACCAGAGGTGGGTGTGTGGGTCCCTGGCCTCTAACGTGCATGCAGCGTGGACTGAGATGCGTTCCACCTGGTCCACATGGAGTATCTGGGAAATACTACTTCTGGGGACTTTTGGCCAAATTGATAGAGGACCAACATATATTTCAGCAGTGGACTTTTGCCTGACACTGTCTTTATGGCCTTGTCCAAGACAGCAAGGACAAATGACTTTCAGCATTCTCTTAAATTGCTCCACCACATTTTGACAGAATTCTGTGGATTTTGTTGTAAAGATCAATTTATATACCTTAGTGTCTCCAATCCACGGGCCAGGGACAGGGAACAACGTCAGTGTCAAAGAGTAGCCACCATCAGCATTAGCCAGCAACATTCGGGCGGCGTGGCTCAGGAGGTAGAGCGGGTCGTCTATTAATCGGAAGGTTGCTGGTTTGATCCCCGGCTCCTCCAGAGAGCGTGTCGAAGTGTCCTTGAGCAAGACACTGAACCCCTAACCGCTCCTGATGAGCAGGTTGGCACCTTGCGTGGCAGCCTCTGCCATCAGTGTATGAATGTCTGTGTGAACGGGTGAATGTGAGGCAAGTATTGTAAAAGCGCTTTGAGTGGTCGGTAGACTAGAAAAACGCTATATAAATGCAGTCCATTTACATTCCCTGCATATTACACATGGCACAAAGATGTCTGTCTCCCAAACCCTGCAAGTTGAGGTGCTTGTTCAGGATGTTCCAGTGATTTCGCATGTTTGCCTTTTGTACTGTAGGCAGGAGAAGGTGGTGGAAGTTGGCCTTCAGTCCTTGCTGATTTTTTTGCTCAAATACCACCCCATCCATGTCAAACTTAAATTTAAAAAACTCATCTGCATCTGGGATGAGCATAGGATGCACCCTCACATTGACATCTTCAGCCTCTAGAAACAACTTGGGATCTTCCTTCTGGTCTTTGAAAGCTGCCAGCAAGGAGCAGGAATTTTCCTCTGCAACCTCATGTAAAAGGCCATGAGGACAACCCTATCTCACAGTATGTTTCATAGCCTCTCTACTAATTACAAAACATTATTGTAAAATGTTCCATTTTCACAACAATATTTACATGGTGTACATTTGGTTTTATAGGCGGAGTTTAACACCTATCCTCTTGTGCTTGGTATCAAATTGTACAATCCTTCATACAGGGACTGTTTATCTGCTATAGCAGCTTTTAGTTGATACCACAGCATTAGAAATGTACCTGGTCTTCAGGATTCCCTGGCACAACGCTCAAAGCTGGAGATGGAGAAGGGTTATCCAATGCCTTGGAGGGGGAGGTGGACCATGTTGATGAACTTCACGCCAGTATGGCTTTCAAGGAAATCACAATCGATGGGAGGTCTTTATAAAGACAAAAAGGTGAAGAAGAAGAATTATATTCACCATCCATTGAAATAAACAATCACATTAAATGTGGTATCAAATAAAAGATGCTATAGCAGATAAACAGACCCTGTATGACGGATATACAGGCTAGGCTATGTAAACACAATCTATTGTTTGTCATTACTGTTATTGAAGATGTTGTCTAATGATGCAGTGTATGTTATTTAGACAAAGTTTAATGAATTAGAGACTTCAAATTGTTAAAACCATGAGGCTGCTATTATAATGATAATGAGAAGTAGCCTCTTATGATTTTAATGATAAGGGCGTGAAGGATCACAACTGTAATATGTTTGGGCATGCTGCAGTTTTACATCATGAAATGTTTCTTTCCTACAGAAATGACCTTTGAGGGCATGCAGGATTTCCAACGCAGAGACTAAATTTCTCCGGCCTGCATGTGTGTCGTTGATAATAAAGACTCATACACTGAGTCCAATTTCTTTTAAAAAGAAAGGGAATTGGCATAGAGAGTAAACAGACAGTCCGGGTCGGGGCCACGAGCAGGCAGACAGGTCGATGAGGCGGGCAATGGTCAAGGGAGTAAACAAGCAGGCAGTAGAAGGAAGAAGCAATGGTCGAGGCCACAGGCAGGCAGGCAGGTCGGTTAACAGGCGATGGTCAAGCAGGCAGGCAGGTTGGTTAACAGGTGATGGTCAATGGGTCAAGCAGGCAGGCAGGTTGGTTAACAGGCGATGGTCAAGCAGGCAGGCAGGTTGGTTAACAGGTGATGGTCAATGGGTCAAGCAGGCAGGCAGGTTGGTTAACAGGCGATGGTCAAGCAGGCAGGCAGGTTGGTTAACAGGTGATGGTCAATGGGTCAAGCAGGCAGGCAGGTCGGTTAACAGGCGATGGTCAAGCAGGCAGGCAGGTCGGTTAACAGGTGATGGTCAATGGGTCAAGCAGGCAGGCAGGTCGAGAAACAGGCAGGAGTCAGGGAACCAGAGACTGGAGCAGGGTACAGGAAAACAGATTAAATAATCCAAAGGATTATTATAGACAGGAATAACTCAGACTATAAATAGTACAGCGTGGTCGAGAACAAGACTAACAGGGTAGTACTGAATACGATCTGGCGATGAGTGGATGAAAAGTTGGGGTTTAAATACTGTATGGTGATGATAGGATGGGCTGCAGGTGTGAAGGCAGACCAGGAAACTGGATGATGTCATCAGGAGCAGGAGCATGAAATCACGCCCACACACATACACAGACAGATAGAGACAGACAGACAGACCGCTAAGTCCGCGAGGGCTTAGGGCTGTCCCACTGTGAAATCTTCAAGTGCATGAAGGCTCTCTCGCAGACTTTTTGAGACCTTTATGTACACTTTCAGTAAGTCCACATTTCTGCAGACTTTGCCTGAGGGAATTACCCACAGTTCATAGCGTTGTGATGTCAAATACGGGGTTACCAGGGGAAATCATCAAGGTAACGTGATATGTCGCTGTCCCATTACTATTTATACCATTTCGAGCCCTTGCAGCCTCTCGCACTCAAGCACTTACCAGGTGACGTCAATTAAATCTGTGAGGGTTCAGGGCTTAGGCCTTAGGGGGGACATTGAGATTGGGCCGAAGTGGAGGGCGTGACACTGATATCTCATTCCTTCAGCCTCTTTCTCTCTAAGCCTTCTTACCTCTTGCTCTAAGTTCCTTCTTGAGTCCTCCTCTTCCTCTGATTCAGAGTAACTGTAAGACTACAACACAAATGTACAGTACTGCAGTAGTTTCGACTAAGCTCACACAACAAGCAACTCCCAGGGTTTCCCCCAGCTGTCTACATGGGGGCGCCTCCGCTGAATTGCCAACCCCCATGTATGCATTCTGGACATTATGAGCCACAAATCCCTGAGTCCAATGTAAAAAAAATGGCACATTTCAACTCTAATTCCATTGGGTAATCGCCATTGTGGATAGAATATAGTATATATAGAGGATCCACATCAAACTAACTGTAATGCCAACAATAAATGCTGTATAGGCTACTTTTATGTATGCTTGTAATTCGTTCATAAGTCCTTGTAATTGTGTTTATGTGTACATGTGGATATAACACTGTATATGTCAGTTTGTTTATGCCCATGCATTCATAGGTATATGCGTAGGTGTGTGATCTCTAGTTTGTGAAAGGGGAATGCTCCTCCACTGGGGCCATGCATAATGCAACACTCGCATCTCCATGCCACTTCCTCCTCCGTCCCTCTTTCTCTCCTCCTCCTCCTCCTTCCGTTCTCCTTTCCCTGTGCTGTAGTAAAAATAGAACCGCAGACCTGCAAGAGCTCTTGCTCTTGTTTACACCACCCATGAACCCCACCACCCCATCCACTCCAGCCCTACCTCTCTCTCTCTGTGTGTCTCTCATTGAAGATGCAGGTATTTAGTCCTATACAATTTATATGTTGTTAATAGTGTGTTAAACATGATGTTGGTGTCAGCCAGAGATCTCCCATCTCTAATAAGTAAAACAGTCTCCCATGTGCAGAAAATGTTTAATGGCCCTTGACTCTAGACAAAGCAAAGGAAGAATATGTTAAACTGCTAAAAACAAACAAACAGAAGAGACAGTTGTTCCTGTAGTTGTTCCTGTTAAATTTACCTTGAATAGCTGTGAGGTTTCTGTAAGACACATTGTCTTTTATGTAACAGTATCCAATAAGATTGTGTGATATGAATATTGGAATAGGTTTGAAGTCAGAGATGGGTTGGAAATAGGATGGAAATCAACTAATCTTCTAACTACTAATATTCTGTCATGAAACTGCATCTATACCTGAACAATGCAACAACGTGATTTTGGTTGTGGTCCATAGAATAATTTTTATAATAACGATATATACCTTTGTGAGAGGTAAAATCTTTTGACAATGAAGCCTATGCCTATAGAGACATTATGTTCTCCACAAGGTCGACAAGCCATTATTGTGAATCTGTGTATGTGTTTGTGTGTGTGTGTGTGTGTGTGTGTGTGTGTGCGCACAGGTTTCTGTGTGTCTATGTGTGTGCTGTGCTCCAGTATAGTTGAACAACTATTCAGGGCACAAGACAGAGGAGCTGAGTAGAGTGCCTCTGACAGTCTTACAGTCTTTGAGCATCAATAAGGCAGCCGCTCGCTCTAAGATACCATCAGCAGAGCGAGAGAGCAAGAGAGAGAGAGAGAGAGAGAGAGAGAGAGAGAGAGAGAGGAGAATGAGGATGTAGAGACAGAGAAATAGGCAGAGAAAAGAGAGGGAGAAAGCAGAGACATAAAGAAATTGATATTTTGAGAGTAGAATAGAGGACAATAGCACAAGAGTAAGAGAGTGAGAAAGAGAGAAAGTAAGAAAGAGACAGATCAGTTAGAATAAGGGACCCACATTTGCAAAAATGAGTGCACCTGCACTTCCAATCATGGATGAACAATGTGATTAAAGTGGCAATCTGGAAGATCTCTGTTTCGTTGTCTTTGGCGGCACCTATGGTGAAAAATGGTAATTGCAGGTGTGTAATTGGACTTCACTTCAGGGAAAACAAGTCACTAACGCTAATTTGAATGCATGGCGGGGAAGTTACCACAGACACCCAGTTCTTAATACTCATAATACTGCAAATGCAAGGGCTTTCATTAGTGGGCCATTGGCTCAATCACCATTGCGTTACCTCATTCGGCGATAGATAGTGAATTAACAGACATTTATTTAAATTAAAATGTTCAGAGATCTTCGAGATTGCCACTTTAAGTCAGTCCTGGTGCATCCTAAAAAAAGCGTTTCCTCTTTGAGATGAAAAGTTCTAAAACAATACACACATCCATCCGCTCTCCTCCTCCCCTAGTTTCATATATGTATAGACATCCGTAGTCAAAACCTTGGTCTTCAACGATTAGACTACTCAACACATCTAAAGACAGGTTTTTTCCCTCAACAGTTCCATCCAGAACAATGGGCAGACAAAAATATCGTCACATTTTTTTGGTTACTCTAGCATTCAAAATGATCTATAGATGCAATTTCACTGGTAAGGAATGTCACCATTACATCATGCTGAAATGTCAAAATTTCTTGCCGTCATTGAAAACTTTTTGTCTTTTGGGGCACTCAATGGAGATAGCTGATTAGTTCACCAAAACTTCTTGGTCAACATGAAACCTATATAAAATAATCCTATAGCTGTGTAACAACACATTATGTAATAACACCGCATTATCTAATAACTGGACAAAATGTAACACATTTTCACTTCAATATGTAATAATACCTGCATTTTGTAATAATCTGCCGCATTTTATAATAAACAGCTTGAATGCAATATGTAATAAATTTCCCCTGCACTTCTTTTATGATGAAAATGTAATAATAAAGTGTATTATGTAATAACCAAGCAAAATGGATGTCTTCATCTGTACAGTTACAATTTTAACAATTAAGCTAAATTAAATTTCCCAAATATTAAATTAGTCCCCTATGACCTGTATTATAGTTCACTCTGATCTTAGTCTAAACATAAAAGCTTTTATTTCTAGCAGGGTTAACTATGGCAATGGTCTTTTGACAGGGCTCCCTAAATAGAACATCAAAAAGCTTCAACCTATTCAAAATGCAGCTGCTAGAGTTCTTACAGGGACCAAAAGGTCAGCCCACATCACCCCGATTCTTCAGTAACTACACTGGCTTCCTGTCAGCCACAGAATTGAATATAAGGCAATGCTGCTTGTTTATAAATGAATACATGAAGTGGGACCAAAATACATTACAGACATGTTTAAGGAGTACACTCCTGCCAGGCCTCTCAGGTCAAGTGGGAGTGGGCTGCTAGTAGTGCCCAGTGCCAGGGCTAAACTTGGTGAAGCAACCATTAGTCACTATGCTGTGCATTTCTGGACCAGAATCCTTGTTGATCTTAAAAGTAGCCTAACCCTTTTGCCTAAACTTTTGAATCAGGACTCAAAAACACACTGTTCATGGATGCTTTTAATTAAGTTAAAGGAGCTATATACGATATTCAGCCCCTAGATGTCTCACTAGAGCACCAGTATCTCAGACCAAAACAAATGGCTGTGTGCCGCGTGCCGGCCACACTAACACTAATGCACTAACATGCACTAACATGCACTAACATGCACGCATGGCTGGACCGGATACCAAAACAAAGAACAGAGAAGTTCAGATTACAACACACAGAGGGAGTGTGACTTCATTCTCTGCTCAGGACGCCATTACTCTTCTATATCTTTACATAGCAAATAGTTGTTTGCTGCTATAGTAATGTTCAAAATATTGTATATAGTACCTATAAGTTATTTAAACTTATTTTAGATCTAGTTTTTATCTACACCACTATTTATTTATTCATTGTTCTTGAATCAATTGTCTTTTCTTATAAATAGTCTATTTATGTATCAATTGCCTAGTCTTTTAATCTTTTAAAGCACCTTGAATTGCCACTGTGTATGAAAATGTGCTATACATAAAGTTGTTGAATTGCCTTAGAAGAGGGAGAATGTATCTATCACTGGTCACTAGTTGAAAGGCAACATGTTGAATGATATGGTATGATATTGAATATGAATAAAATGTTTTTTCTGTAAGTTTGAGCATTTTAGAGAAAATTAGCAATAGCTACTAGGCCTGTTAAAAAGTATTACATACATTTACAATGTGATAATCAGGGCTGCCAACTCTCACGCATTGACCGTGAGACTCACACAATTGACACTTTTCACACACTCTCATGCCACACGTCCATTTTCTAGCAGGCTGTCCTGCAGTGGTTTGACTTTTGAAAACTAGAGCCAATCAAAATGCGGGACATCGTTTCAATATGTGGGACGCGGGACAAGGGATACAAATGCTGTGCAGTCCGGCATAAAGCGGGACACCTGGTCACCCTACGCAAATGGGGTTCACATACTGTACAGCTCATACAGTTCAGCACTGTACATAAACTGAAGAGTACAAAATGGTCCAGTATTTGAATTTAGCTATTTTGGGCCATTCGTCTGTTTCTCGCTTTAAATAGAAGAAAGTATTTCATGCAGTTTTATTGATCCTATAATCTGACGCGCCAGATGGTTTGTTACATAGAACCATCTGAGAAATCGTCCTTGGAAACTGTTTGGAAAAGGGCAGACACTTTAAAAAAACTACTTGGCAGGTGATTGGATGAACCATCTGTCTATCACAGGCTAAACTACAGGCTAAACCACGCCCGTAACTGCCAATAGTTCCTCGTAGGATGCCGATTGGTCCGAACCAGCTGTGGTTCGGCCACAATAGCATTAACTTGAAGCCTGACAAGATGGATTCTTACGATTGCGATTCTCACGGTTAACACGGTGAACTCGTGATCTCACGAATCCAGCTGCCTCGCAAGGTAACTGATCCTATTGATGTACTTTCTTTCTGTGTTTGCATGTAGTACAGTATTCAACTCATTCAACAATCCATTGATTTTATGTTTGTATCTTAATGTAATAGTTTGATTGTCCAATGTCAGGAGGGGAATACAAACTCAGTGTGTTGATAGCCTCTGCATATACAACTCTCAAAATTTAAAGTGGCAATCTCGAAGATCTCAGTTTCGTTCTATTTGGCAGCACCTATGGCGAAAGGTTGTAATTGCAGGTGTGTTTTTGGACCTCACTTCAAAGGGAAAACACAACAATAACACTAATTTGAATGCATGGTGGAAAAGTCGCCACAGACACCTAGTTCTTAATACTCATAATACTGCAAATGCAAGAGCTTTCATCAGTGGGCCATAGGCTTAATCACCATTGTCTTACCTCATTCAGCAATAGATAGTGACTTAACAGACAGTTATTTAAATGAAAATCTTAATTGAAAATCTTCGAGATTGCTACTTTAAGGACAATACATTATCTTGCAAGGATTTGATGGATAGTTCTGACAGTCTGACAGATGTTCTGACATCTAAAGAGTAGTTTAGTTTAGTTCAGCTGCAATCATGCATCATGCATTGGTATTTATCCTAGCTCTTATTTATCAGACAGTATAATTGGTTAATAGCTTAATTTAGCTGCCAAAGTGTCAAAACTTTGTAGTCTTATCAGTAAATATGTGTGATATATACTCAATGTGAAAAATACAACAAATCCAAACAAAATAGTTCAGCTAAGAACTCTCCCTCTCTTCTAGTTTGATAAAATCTAGTTTGTTTGTTTTCTGGACAAAATTATCCTGTGGGATCCACTTGTCTTTGAACAATGTGTTTTTCTTCATTTACTTTTCATACAATGTTTGTTGCACAACCATTTTTTGTCTCAAAATGTGAATAATCCTGATTGCTTAATGACAGAGCTGTGCATGTGTATGTGCACGCATGCATGTGTTTATGTGTGTGTGTCCTGACATTTGTGTGTACCAATACTTAGATGTTTGTGTCAGTATAACACTCTATGAATTACATTCTATGTCTCTATGAACCCTCAAGTACAATTTCTATTCAGCTAAGGAATAAAGTGACACTTGATGTAGTTTTGGCCAATGAAAGATACTACTATTCTACTGAACTAATTGTATCTTTTAAAATTAATTGATTGATTGAATGATTCATGCTAGAATGCATAAAATAAACATTATTGTTATTTTATAACGATTTTCATGAATGAAGACATCCATTTTGGTTGGTTATTACATAATGCACTGTATTATTATAATAACCACCACAATATGTAATAATTTATTACAAAAAGATGGGAAATGTATTACATATTGTGTTCAGGCTGTTTATTACAAAATGCGGCAGATTATTACATAATTCAGTGTTATTACATAATGAGTTGTTAGAAGCTGTCCTTTATTGCAGTCTTTCATAATCAGGTTACAATCTCTTAGTATCACTTTCTCACTCCATTATCAACGAAATACCTTCTACTACCGATTGTCTTAATATATTGAATAAACAGACGATGATGAAAGTATAGATTAATATTTAGTATGTATATTTGATGCAACAACCAAATAAGGCAAGAAACCTTGGGAAAGAATAAGCACCATGTTCCTACTTGAAGGGACATAAATCTAAGATAAACATGTGAAAGAACACAGAAACACTGACAAGCGGTGAAAGAATCAAAGTGGTCTTGAGGGAGCCATTTTGAATAACAATATCACAGACACTGCCACACCTTCCCTTTTACCTTTCACCAGAGCACATTTCAAAATTACCCCTTGGACATTATACATTTCCCAAAGCTTTCAAAGGCTTTTTTTAAGTTTGGGATTTAAAATACATTTTCAACCGTCTTTTCTTTCTTCTCCTTTTCGTATTATTTTGCACTCTTTTCATGCAGAGTGCCTTGGCTGCTGAAAGGCGCTGCTGGAGGAGTCCACAGTTGCTCAGTGTGTAAAGGGAGATGACATGCTG
>OMKK01085132.1:0-17860 GCA_900302305.1 Polymixia japonica
AGAGGAGAGGAGAGGAGAGGAGAGGAGAGGAGAGGAGAAGCAGGGTAACAGGTCAAAGAGAGGGAGGGAGAACCGAATGAGGAAACAAGATGTTTTATACACAGATTAAAAAAATGAATCTCACTCTCATGCTTTATGTTCTGTATAAACCAGAACGTGCACAAACCAGAAGTACCACAATCCAGTTAAGGGAGTGAATAAGTCTTAACCTTGCACTACAGCACAAACCAACAGCATGACTTGGAACATCTTGATCAGTATAACTTGATTAGTATGTCAAGAACCGCACAGTTCTGGAGGTTCAACATGCCTCTATCACTAAACATGAAACACTCCAACACACAAAACACTCCATTCACACTTGCTGCGAGCAGCTGAGATTACATACCGACGCGTAGATTCGTTAACAGGAATCAAGTTAGACAGTGACAGAAAAACAATACGCAAATAAACAATCTAACACAATGCCCGAACCACAGCAGAGGAGTCAGAAGTCGGCACAACAGGCCATTAGTAAGGAGCATCACACTAGTTAATTAGTCACCCACCGGCTGGAGGTCGAGCCTGGAGGCGCGAGAGACCCTGCTGTCCTCGCCCAGTCTGGAGCTCTGAGAATTGGGGAGGAGAGACGACGAGACACACGTCAACCCGGGTCGCCCGGCGCTAGAGTGCTACGACGCGGCGTTTTCACGGTCTAGTTTGACGCGGCACATGTTTTTTTTTAACATGCTGTAACGTTTGTTAATAACCTTTGAGTTACATGTAATAATAAAATATGTTTTTGAAAAGTTAGGTTATCATCAACATACCGTTTCAAAAGTAAGATTATTAACATACGACAGGTTAGAAACTAACACAAACGCGCCCCCCTCAATGCGAAGGGTTCGTTCATAACACAGTTGCAACAACAGTTCCTTCCCCAAAGCAGGCATGTCAATCCCATCAAACCGTCTTTTAAAGCCAAACTACATTTTGACATTGATCCAGCGCACACAGTCATTCCATTACAAGGGCCGGAGGGGGGCGACACCCACCGTGAGGTCTAGCCTGGAGGAGCGAGAGACCCGGCTCTCATCACTGAGTCTGGAGCTCTGGGAGCAGCGGAGAGGATACAGGAACAGTCCATCAACAGCTTTCCTTTGCCGTTTGGTGTCATGCAATTCACTAAATCCAACAGCCGCTGCACATTCCCTTACTCTATAACTCTATGACACTATGACAGACTACATGACACTTAAATGACCTCGCTGGGGACGCTGAGTCATCGAAGCACCAGAGAATTAGTATACAGCTGAGAACAAGACTCAAGACCGAGTACTGAAGATTAAAAACAAAGTCATCATTGGATATCTTCAGTTGGTGTGTGATTATTGTATTATCTTCACAACTTCTATTGTCTTTTTCGTAGCGATATCCTCGTTTTCTGCTGCCAAAGGACCCAATTTCCTCACAGGGATCATCACAGTTTCCTCTGATCTGATCTGAAATGCAACCAGTTGCTCAACTGCTGTTTTAAATGGACAACACTAGTTGCTCAACTGCTGTTTTAAATGGACAACACTAGTTGCTCAATGCTGTTTTAAATGGACAACACTAGTTGCTCAATGCTGTTTTAAATGGACAACACTAGTTGCTCAATGCTGTTTTAAATGGACAACACTAGTTGCTCAATGCTGTTTTAAATGGACAACACTAGTTGCTCAATGCTGTTTTAAATGGACAACACTAGTTGCTCAATGCTGTTTTAAATGGACAACACTAGTTGCTCAATGCTGTTTTAAATGGACAACACTAGTTGCTCAATGCTGTTTTAAATGGACAACACTAGTTGCTCAACTGCTGTTTTAAATGGACAACACTAGTTGCTCAATGCTGTTTTAAATGGACAACACTAGTTGCTCAACTGCTGTTTTAAATGAACAACACTAGTTGCTCAATGCCGTTTTAAATGGACAACACTAGTTGCTCAATGCCGTTTTAAATGGACAACACTAGTTGCTCAATGCTGTTTTAAATGGACAACACTAGTTGCTCAATGCCGTTTTAAATGGACAACACTAGTTGCTCAATGCCGTTTTAAATGGACAACACTAGTTGCTCAATGCCGTTTTAAATGGACAACACTAGACAGTTCGACAAACAGCTACGAACCCGGCTGGATATTGCGCTGTAGGCATCGTCATAGCCGTTGCTCTGTGAACGGAGAACAGCCGCGTCAGTGAGAAACGTCGAGGTGATTTCATACAGTCACGGTTTGTTTGAACTTTTACATACATCTCTGTCTTTGTGCTTGTGCTTCTTCTTCTTCTTGGGCTTCTTATGCGAGTGAACGGACGAGCCCTGAGGAGGACAGGAAGTGATGAAAGGAGAGGGACAACAGTACAGCCGCGCGCCGTGATATCTACACATCAGGTAAGTCACCACGAAACCAGCATGCCTACTACTATTACCTGCAGGCCTATTATCATCATCATTATTATTATTAATATATCAGCATGTGGCTATGTCATGTTCCCCCATCTATCACTGACGTATAAATCCTTAAATACGTTAAGTTAAACAAGATGAGAGTTAGACACAGGCGAACGTGCACATGCATACGTGCACACACACAAACACGCAATGGATTCTGGTCCAAACAAAATTATCCAGTTATGCCCATTAAAGTTATGTCCAGTCATTTCCAACACGACATGCCACGGAAGAAATGTTACTGCAGACGCCTCAAAGATAGAACTCAAAAATAATGTACTGTACCGTCTACGCACAACAACCACAAACACCAAACCATACAAACCCTTGGCAGGAATTATAGAGATATCCTGAACACACAAACACCACATGCTTGGCATTGCAATAGTAACAGTAAAATTGTTAGTTGTTCTTATCAAAACTGTAAACAGGCAACTGCTGAGTTGATCAGTCCCAAAGAAATATAAACACTTCTATTTATTAGTCTAAAACTCAGCTGTTTGTTACACAATGTCCCATCCATGCAACAGAAATGCAAAGGGGTTGAATACTAATCCAAGCTTCATCTGGCAACAGAGCCCTTACCCCTCCATAGGCTCCTATAGCATCGAGATCCGACTGCAAAATACACAAGTACATAATTAACTAGGGGTACTTCCTGCACGAACGCTACGCTACCAAGTAGTAGAGTTTCATGTTGTGAACTAGCTGTAGACAGGACAGAGTAGGTGAGCATGGCTCTGATCGGCGTCGAGTGTGAAGGGGGATGGTTCTCGGACACAAGACCTTACTTGTTGAGGCTTCTGGAGATGTTGTGGACCCAACTCGACCAAACATCTGCCATGGGAGGTTCCCGACTTGATAATGTCAACGACATACCCACTGTCACCTCTAACATTCACCCTAGGTTCCTGAATACGGTAGATGCTCACCCGAACTAGCAGGAGGAATAGCTACACAGGTTCCTGTGTGTTGGTAAGTTAGTAAAGAAGGCACTACCTCGAACCTCCATATAACCACAGAGGCACGAGGTCAAAGCTTCTCATTCTTGAAGTAAACGGTATTTTGTCGAATGCTAATTGGATTATCGTCGATGTGCCGGTTTTCACTCATTCATCTTCTTTTGCAGAGAAACGCCTCAACAGGGATCGTCTGTAATTAAAAGGCGTGTTGTATTTAAGTGATACTGACCCTGACACTGCCCCGGCTCCCAACCGACATCCGCTCATCGTCGTCTGAGAGCTGTATGAGAAAAAGAGAGAGAGATTGAAATGGATGGTTAGGGGTTTGAGAATGGTCACAATGCATGGTTGTCAGTAGTGATGCTGAAGGGCGTGTGATTAACAGGCCAGGTGAGCTGCTGCAAGGAGACGATCACCATCAATCCCCCAGCATCCACTTTGTGTTTTCACCCGATACGTGTCCTCAATGTGACCTTCATGTTTACAATAGAGATGATGCACAAAACATATTGGGCCTCAGTCATAAAAAGATTCTAGCACTAAAAATGTTTAACGTCAGCAGATTATGCCGATTTCCTCCAATTTACTGCAATATATCAAATAATTAATTTCTTATCCAAGATTTGGATGCAGAAGATATATTTTCATTCGTTATTTTATTCTATTAGATGATTGTATGAAGGAATCTGCAATACTAAACTACATTTGTATAAACGAGGCCCCTCGAATCCAACGCACTGGATTCAACATTAGATGCGTAGTTGAACATCATCTTCCGAGCCCCGAGGTCCCTGTAGCCTAAGATAATATTTCCCAGAGGGGTGGAGCACTGGTTTACGAAGGAGAGGAGGGCAGAGAAGGAAAGAAGCAAGGCTACAAACCGTTTGTATCCGTGAAGGGCGTGAGTATCTCTCACTGTCCTCCTGGAGGAGGGGAGACGGAAATGGAGATGAAGAGAAAATCGGTGGAGTGACAGGAGACAGAGGTGTCAAAGGTCAAGCAGACAGATGAATGATGGAGCCCAGAGGTACATCATGATCCTCAGCATGCACAGAAACCATCTAACCCCCCTTTTTTTGTACCTTTCCATTCATTTTTCAATTGTCAGAGAGAACATATAATAGATGGATAGAATAATGACTTCGCACTGAGAATTCTAGGTCACTTCGAAGCACCGAGCCTTGACGGTAAAGTACAGACTCGCTGCAAAGCATCCATTTCCACACGTAGTCAAACATGCTGTTAAAACCATCACAGTGACCGCTGCAGCCAGTAATCCAGTCAACAAGCCATCGAGACAGACGTGTTACACAAACACAAAATTTAGCTTCTGCTGTGACACTGCAACTCCTACCACAAGCTAAGGTTGTCCAGTCCATGCAATCCATCTAAATCTTGTACAGTTGTTGTCACCTTAAACTAAGTCCCATAATTTAAGCAATTGTAGTACATGGCCTGTTTGATTGCAGGTCAGTGATTTTAGTTGTAAAAAAGACCACAGTTAGTAAAAACACAAACTGACAAAGTACAAGTCACACACTAAGTATCCAAACTGATGCATTTTGAACCTCCCGTGATTGCCAGGTAGTTCATTCGACAGAAGTACAGCATGCGGTCTCACACCATGGTCATGCAGGTCCACACCCAAAACAGGCACACTGCCCCTTTAAATAACTGGATTATCATTAATGGCTGAGCTTCAAAACACAACAATCTGCTATTTCATAAAAAGCTTCAACTGGAATGATCTGGAATTCAAAGGAATACAATTCCAGAGTTCCAGAGTTCCAAAATAAACAGAAATCAGGGACGCCTGAATTAGAGGATAAGTTTAACACAAAAACATCACGTTTAGTAACACGTATGAGGGAGGCACATTTTTAATATTGTTTTTCATTGCTACTGGGAAACTGTACCATCCACTGTTCAATATCTCCCCATTTGCTGTCCGCTTTGTCATCCACCTTGGTGTCCAAGCCGTAATATTTCTAAATTAGGCAAAGAAAAGATAGTAAATAATGGAAGACCAGCTCAGAGAACAGAAGACGGATATGAAATCTTCAATCGTCATCATTTTACGAGAACACAAATCCTTTAAACTTTCGTTTTCTATGACACGACTTTAAGCGAAAGCCGACGATTATTACACAAGACATATTCAGAACAAACGACAATGACACCCAAGGAGGTAGAAATGAGGGTGAGAAGGCCTACCTTCTGGACCTGAAAGATCTACACATCAACACAGGAGGAGAGGAGATAAACCAGAGGATGGAGCGAGAGGTCAAACGGAAAAAAACAGAAAAGAGACAGAATTAAAATTAGGATTTAAAAAAAAAAAAAAAGTTGTACTCCAGTGAATAAAAGGCCTATTAATACATAGTAGTTATGGAAAAAGAGAGACAGAGCGACAGAGACAGACGGCATGTAGACCATACAGAGACAGACAGGTTTCTGTAATGAACAACTTACATTCTGGACAGAAGTGTGTCACTATTGTAGTCAAATGTCTTAACATGTGCTAGTCTAGGCCAGCAGAACCTTCCACGACCCAAAAAATAAAACAGCATGACCAACAGCGTGACCAGCAGCTGATCTATTAATTTGATGACTATTGGATATTTATAGTTTATTGGTACTGTTACTATTTTGTTGACTTTGCTTTAGGAAGTACTTCTGTATTTCATGTCATTGAAGCACCGTTGAACTGAACTGAATCGGCAGGTTTCTGTTAATAACAGGGACAGAGTTGCGGACTGTGGGCCCAGGAGATCTACACGACACCTACTACGCTGTGTACCAGGTTGCCATGGTAACCAGGACCGTTTCTCACGGTCCGTTGAGTTTGCCGTTAGCGTGGCGCGTTGCCAGCGGTAGCGGTGTCACGACATCACCAGGAGCTTTGCACATCTGCATCAATCCACAGCTTCAACCATATTTTCTTTCACTCGTCAGCAGAGTGGGTAAAAACTGTGAACGGCTACGAATGTTGTAGATAGGAGACTCAAGCTGCACAAGTCACCCGTTGACCCGTCCTGGAACCCCCCCCGGTCCACTCGCCTGTGCTGTAAGGAAACTACAACTTCTCCAGCCTGTGCCAGTCTACTCACTTTATACAAAAAAAAAAACACATAATTTGTTTGCACCTTAACTGGCGTCTTGCTCATTGACCTAATTTTAAATACCATTAAAAAAACTACGAGAAAGCGGCCCCCAGATATCTGCGCTCCACAACCTAAAAGCAGAAACAATGACGGGAACCTTCTGTTTTCACCGTGACCAAACAAACATTAGCCAAACAACATTCAGCATACTAAAGGTCAACTGCAGAATATATTCCCAGCAATCCCAATATGTTCCTCCAACACATGACGCAGCAACGTTAAATACAAGGTATAAAAATAACAGCACTCACCGAACGATGTCTCAATATATCTTTAGCAGCACTCGTCGTTAAAGCGTACTTGTCCACTGTTTCAATACCATCACCTTACACCAAGACTACAGTAAAAACTAAAACCTTTCCTTACTATCCTCGTTTATCAATTGCCTTGTTGACAGATTATCTAGATTATTCCGATATATCTATGTCTGCTATTCTGTACCTACTACAGGAACTGAAACCTGCAACCTCTCCGCCTGTCCCAATGACTATACCAAGCAAATGAATATCAGCCTACATTTATACACTGTATCCTTACAGTCACGCTGACCCTCCCATTGGTCAAATCTGCTAATCCAGATTTACCACCAGTCTCCTGCTTACGCTTGCCTAATATATAGACTGCCGGTTTGTAATTCTGGATTTCACAAACCCATTCTCAGCTGTCCTCCATGTCCTACATCTCTGTATTGATTATCTAGGAGCGCTGCCCTTTCCACAGGTCAGCCTCTCACCGTCGCTCTTAACTCACAGTTCCAGCGGAGGTGAAAGGTCACGCTCTGGCATTGAAAACCTCCTACTGCAGCAGAACTGTCGTCGTTATAAACCCTGCCTGCTACTGTACAAAGTACTTCAGACTCAGCAGCTTTTCCGATGAAGTCACCCTCATCTTTACGTACGTGACAGATGTTCATGTCACGGTGGTGCTTTAATTATTACTTCATATAATATCGCGGCGAGGATCTCGGGGTGAGGATCGGCAGAGAGCTGCCAAAATAACAGTGTTCTGATTCTTGATGTCTGCAGCAGTTGCAGTTTGACACGACGCTGCAATTTAACGTTCTGTTTTCCTTTCACTTGACCGCAGTAAAAACTGTTGACACCAATACAATCTGACATAAAATACTCTCAATAAATAAAATATTTAGTAAATGTAATACAACTTCAATGTCAGTTATGCTTAAGAGTAAAAAAAAGCCATGAATCAAAATTCATGTCTTTCCACACTTTCAGGAACTTTTATAAAAAAAAACTTTTTAAAAGTGTCTTTTCACAGCCTAAAAAGTATATCAATATTACACTAGTAATTAGTGCATTGATGCAATTGTGTGTAATACTGCAACATTGCACTGATATAGTGTAAAAAAATAAACACAAACCCTTTGTTATGGTTCCATTATAAGAAAAACAGAAACATACACTGCAATCAAATGAACACATTATAGATTAATAGCACATCTTGAAACTCCCCATCAACATATGTGAATGAACTTTAACCCCTCAGCTCTCTCTGTGCTAACGTCTGACTGTCAACAAGAGATTCTGTCCAACACAACCAAACAAGTACAGACAGACAAATACAAACGAGAGACCACAGTATCCGGGTAGAATAGAGCATAGCACACCACAAACAATGTCAATGAATAGCAAAAAAAACCCAAAACAAAACAATTCATAAATGACTCAACAGAATCCACCTACTTACTTATCTCCCTTCACACGTCTAGTCGCCCAATTAGTAAGTGAGCTGGACGCGGTCGCTGAGCCCATTCATCGAATAAGTTACACAAGCAGCTTATACGTTTGCGCCTGTTCTGTTCTATTCAACTCACCGCGGCCCCTTTCCTCAGCGGAGGGGTTTGCGGGCGCCCGCTGAGGGTAGCCCTGAGCCCCCTCCCTGCCAGCCGACGCCCTGCCGTCCTGCCGCGCTCAGGGTGCCAGGTCGGGGTGCATTCTACGGCTGCGAGAGGCGGCAACTGAGGCTTGCCGTGTAGGACGTAGGATCACGGAGTGACGAAGTACTGGGATTTGAGCTCAGGACTGCCAGACGACTTGCGTTTGCACCACTACAAAGCTAATAATCCAACCTTAAGTCGTGTCTTCTGGGTGCGAGAACGTTATCCAAAAGTCAACATCCCGAAGGTGGCCGCAGGTACGATAACCTATCGCTCATGTCGACAGCAAGGCTTGTTGTAGAAGCTACGAGCTTCTACTGGTCCACTAAAGGCTTGACCAAGGAACAGAGCCCGCTAAGCTACTTTGGAACTTGGCTAAAGGTTTTAAGGAATACACACACACACACACATACATACACACACACACACACACACACACACACATACACTCTCAGCACATATACACACACCTCCTGACCAGACTCAGCTTAACACTGACCATTAATCCAGTAAGTATGACTGGTGCTTGTGTGTGTGTGTGTCTGTCTGTCTGTCTGTCTGTCTGTGTGTCTGTGTGTCTGTGGGCGGCGGCTTGAATGCCGTTTAAGCACACCAACTGTGTTTTGATCACAAAGTGATTGTGTGCCTCAGGAATGCCAACTATCCAAGTGGATCTTAATAGGACAAGAGTTTGCAATTAAAGCTGCTATATCGCTGTTCTGACTACTGATAACAGAGGGGAACTACAACAAGCTGGACTTTTCTCCTCCCCTGCAGCACCTCTGTCCATCAAAACACTCACACGGTACAGGTGAACAGATTGTTGGGAGGAGTTTAGAGGCGGCCTGTGGATTGTAAACATGGTTTAGAAAAGAAGGAATATCAACACACTGGCCGACCTGAAGTCAGACACTTGTTGTGAAGATCATATCTCACTGAATATCTGCATAGCATAGTCTTTTTGCTATCTTAACATAAAATACAGAAATTTTAACTAACAACATATCCATAAATGATGGATAAAATTAAATGACAAAAGTAGGAAAAGTATATACATTTTTTTAAAAGGAGAATGGGCATTCACCTTCATATTTTTTGTGAGCGACAGAGAAACATCATTTGATTAAAGAGAAGATACGAGAGAGATGCGGGAGAGATGTTTCTGGAAGGAGTTCAGTCCAAGGCCGGCCGGGGTGCGAGCGGTTACAGAGTCTGGGGTCTTTAACAGCATGCTTGGGCAGAGAAAGTAGCCATTACTTGTCAGGTAAGTTTGTACAGGTGACAGGAAGTTTCTGTGTACAGGATTACTCTAAGCTAAGAATAGCTAGAGTCAGGGAAGGAGAGACTCCCCACTGTGGAGATCAGTGAGGTGCTAAACCAGAGGAAGAAAAGCACACGCTGCACTCTGTCGACCAGCAGTCCAAACACACGACCCGAGACAAACCTTCACCTCTCCACCTGTTTCAACAGGAATCAGAATGGTGCCAACGCGATGGAGACCATCGCCGTGACAACGAGAGCAGTGAGAATTCTTACGCGTAAGAGTATGCCAACAGGGATTAACGGAGACTAGTAGTATCAACAGTGAGCTCGCTGTACCCTGCGCTTTTTTAATTTTCTGGTAATTTATCATTTGCACTAAATCTAACTTTACAACTGTCAATACCTTAGAATGACGTACACAATGGAGATGTCCTGTAGCCAAGAAAAGGTCTGAGTCAGTGAATCAGTGATGGACAGACCACAATAAAAACCACAATAGCAAGGTACACACAAGTCCCCCTAGTCGCAAATTCACACAAACCGCATATTTTTAGGTCGTAACATCTACCTTTGTATTTTGATTAGCCTGTCATGATGTTAGCCATATCGGCTATGATATATTGTCTTCGCTGTCAAGAAAATATAAAATGGTGTGAAAAAACGTTGTTATGCCAACAGGGATTAACAGAGACTAGTAGCATCAACAGTGAGCTCGCTGTACCCTGCTCCCTATCCAATGACATACTGATAGCAAACATTGATAAACTATGTCCTCCAGTCGGTGATCATCATGGGGCAAACAACCAGCAATATAAACAAAAGATAAATTGGATATACTGTATGTCAATACTTTGCCAGTCTAAAAAGGTGGGTAGACCCTGTTTGGCAAATAAAAAGATGGGTAAACTGAGTTTAGCTGGGTTTACCTGCTACTACAGAGTGCAGACATTCTGTCCTATCCATTATTTCAGGAAGTAGTTTCACCCTTCACTTTTTACATTAATAATTTATCATTTGCACTAAATCTAACTTTACAACTGCCAATAGCTTAGAATGAGGTACACAATGGAGATGTCCTGTAGCCAAGAAAAGGAACAGTATGAAGTATGAAGGATAAAATGATTCACGAGTTGGAATTAAATTCATGACATGAAATATTTCCCATGAACCTCTTGGAGAATTTGTTTTAGTTTGGCTTTAATTGGAACAGGCCCAAACCCTGCTTGAGAGAGCAATTAGTGAGTCTCTTTAAGGAGTAACTACTCATTGCTGGGTCACACTGTGTACTAAGCCTCACAGCGGGAAGCCACACTCAAAAAAACATCCATCGAAAGTCAAGTCATTTAATCTTATATTCCATCTTCAAATCTTGTTTTTCCATAAACAAATGAAAAACAAATCAGCTCGTGAGAGGGGAAAATGTAACTTGCTTCCAAAGTTTTACCCGTTTCAAGAACATTCTTTAATCAAAGGACATCAAGAGGCAGAAAGCATTAGCAACAAGTTGAGCTGCATTAGAAAAATGTCTACATGGATCAAAATAAGACACTCTCCATTCAGTTACATACACACTCTGGGATACAGAGTCTTGTTCAAGAACACTTGAGCAGCGTGGATTCTTACTGACACTGGGACTTAAACCTTGTTCCTTCCTACTCACAATGTCATAATTAGCACTAGGTGGGAGGTCACAGGGCTGGTTAGCATGGTCAACTGAAATGGTTCAATGTGGTCCTGTAATGACTAACTGTCCCTGTGACACTTCTGCATTCTCCCATTTCTGTATCTAATCTGAGTTTAATGTATTCAAATGGGAAGTTCACTTCCTATCACTTTTACACCTACCTGGGCTTTTGTATGGACCCCAGACTGTTTCTACGTTGATCGTTTCAATATTTAGATAAGATAATCAGTGTAGACAATATCCCTACTCCATAGACCCCCATTCAACACCAAACTCCATGTTATACACATTGTAAACACACATCCCTGCTTCCCATGATTGATATTGTCCTTCTAATGAAAGTTTTGGCTTTTTGTTTCTGATTAGTTAATTAATTTGGTTCATATTTACAGAAACCGGATTACACACTACGTGAACTTCCGCTACAGAAAATAGATCTTTGTTTTCATTGATTGATTGATTTCATTCATTTCAAAATCTTAAAAATAGTCTGAGGTGCTACTAAACCCCAAATAGGCATGAAAACAAGCCCAGAAGTGTTCTAAAGTGAACTTCCCCTTTAAATTCATGCCTTAATCTTTATTTTAACCTTACTTGGATTATAATTTGACTCCTAGGAAATCCCCTGCAGTGCTTCCTACATAACACCGTTTACACCTCTGACCCTTGACCTGTCCTGGAGCAGGATGAAAGACTCGCAGCTCGAGAATGTAAAGTAGTGTTGACAGGAAATGCCTTTGTTCCCAGTAGCCAACACAGTACCAATTGCAATACTCTCTTACTTTTGCACTACTGCCAAAATTGCACGGGCATGAATAAAGTCTTATCTTATCTTACTGAAATCCTTTTGTTAATTTGGGTGACACATTGTTATGTTTTGTGACATAGGGAATCAGATAGTCACAACAGACAAAGGAAAATGTAACAGTGTTAAAGTTCAAATATGTTAGCAGTATGCAGATTGGAAAATATGTTGACTTTTTTTTGGTAAGAGGTAACTACTTTGGAATTCTTATCACTTAAGAGTCACCCTTAAAGTTAGTTTGTGTTTTTATCACTTAAGAATTACCCTTAAAGTTACTTTATGGTTTTATCACTTAAGAGTTACCATTAAAGTTTATGTTGTGTGCCACAGCTTTAAATGTGAGAGTGTGTTTGATAACAGAAAAACATTGACTTGTACCTCTTTCTGTTGTCTCTCCAGTTCCTTCATGCGGATCTCTCTGGCCTCTGCCCTCGCTGCTCTCTTCGCCGCCAACCTGGCCTCGGCCTGACGGGCAGACAGAGGCAGAAATAGAAAGAGAGAGAGAGAAAATAGAAGAGGAGAAGTGAAAGAATAGTTAATTCAGAGTTGAGCTAAAAATACTAAAAAAACCTAAAAATGAATGAACGCACATGTGACCAGAAATCCAGTTCCTAGACGGAGTTCTCGCAAAACTTCGGACATCTGGAAGGCCTGGCATAAATCTAACACATCAAAAACACGCTAGTTATGTGAATGGTGATAATAACAATATTAAAAATGGATGTTGTCCAGTTTGACTTTGATAGTAGGGATGGTCGTTTTCAATACTTTCACAGATCATGCCCCTACATTTTGGACAACATGTTCTACAGAACATGTCACTACAGAGCCTCAATCAAACTTGAAACGACGACTAAAATGCAAACAGAAAAGGTAACAGACTAAGCCACATTATGGAAATCGCTAGAAATATCGATAGATGAATTGACTGTACTGTAGCAGAGTCTATAAATACAGAATATCAAGTGTGCTCTGGGCGTTGAATATATTTAGCTCAGTGTATTTGTGTGTATGGAATCTTGAGCCATACATGCATATAGTCAAATCAGTGTGTGAATGTGTGAATATGTGCATGTATTTATATTTCTGTATTTGAAGATATTAACTTTGGCTCCGCTCAGCACTCAGGCAACAAGAGCAGGACCTTTTCCTTAAAAGGATCTCTCTCAGAGTGTGTGCATGTGTGTGTGTGTGTGTGCGTCAGAGAACATGTGTAAGCACTTCCTTCCTGCCTCTGTGGCTGGCAGAATGTGGCTGGGGGCCCGTTGGCCTCTAGGGGTCACTGTACTAAGAAGACAGCAGTGTCATAACCCCTCCCACCCCGCTAACCCCTCTGCATCTCCCCGATGTCAGACACCATGCCCAAGTAAGACCAAACACACACCAAGAAATGTGTTTCTCAAACATATACAAGTAAAATACACACACATACATACATACATACTCAATCATACATACACACACAGTCATACATACACACATACATATTACACATACACACCTTTACACGATACTTTTTAATCTTGCTTATATGGATTTAGAAGGGGGCTTATTTTATGTATCCTTTATTTAGCCAGGAAGGTCTCATTGAGATACGGGATCTCTTCTTCCTGGTCAAGACGGCAACATGAACAGTTTCACATAGAAAACTATTTCACATGATAGAACACAATACAATACATACAAGCTACACAGGGGAAAGAGTGAGAGAAGAGAGACGTACCATCGATATCCATAACACAGTCCACCTCAGGTCAAGGATTATGCTTATCACTTACTGGTGCAATTTGTCTTTAAAGAAAGAATTTAAAGAAAAAACGACTTGAGGAATGAAGTGTGTCTGGTTCCAGTAACAGGAAGAATTCTGCCTCTCTTCAGAACACAAACCAGACCCTTTTTTTTGTAAAAGGTTCACCAACTTGACCTCTGCATTCACCACCCATTAGCTCCCTGCACTTCTTAGATCCTGAAAATGTACTATTTAGGAATTGTGGGCCTGTTCCTTCTAGTTACTTAGAATCCCTCAGCTCTTGCCAAAGGAAAAAAAAACAACCTCAGATCTGATAAATAAAAGTACGACTGTTTTGGTTTGTTTTTTTTAATCGTTTGAACTGTGCACTATAGGTGCTTTCCATTTCAGAAGTCTGTGCTTTGTCTGAGTTAACTCCCCTTTGTAAATCTGGGTTAAATGTTAATTTACGCTAGCTCTCACTTTTCCATGTTTTCACTGTCCAGAAGATTCAGTGAAAGTCTGAACAAAGGCTCATGGAAGGGAGCGTCGCCCTGGCCTCATGTATTTCCATTGAAATTGATGCGGAAGATAAGAATGTAATAAACTGAAGGTTAGAGAAGCGGGCTTGTCTGAAAAGTGACATCATGAACAGTAGCGACCCTTGAGCAAGGCACTTAACAGCTCCAACAGTCCTGCTTGTTGCCCAACAGCAGACTGGATGTACAGGAGAGCTCCTGGTTGAGAATGTGTCTAATATATGTACCAGAGTGTTGCTGAAACAGACCATGAATAAGATAAGATCTGATGAAACTGTATTCATCCTCACCGGGAAATACTCAGCAAACCTCAAAACAAATATTCTAAATCAAAAAGATGAAATAATTAATTTTATGTCATATTTCTCTTCACCTCTTACTTTAAAAAAAAAAAAGAGTTTAAAAAATAAATTATATAAATAAATTATTTAAACGAAGATCGAACAGAAAAGGCTGAAGAAGGTTCTAGCAGCAGCGACTGTTGGTGAAGGAGGCATTCTGGGAAAACCCCCCTCACTGACTGCTGTCCATGTCCCCGCTAGGCTTCCTTACTGATTATTTAAATGGCATTTCCTCTACAGTAAGTCAATGATTGCTCGTTGTCCTTGGCATTCTTAATGTTGGTGCCCTTGTGTTTAAGGACACAGTGTGCTATTCAAACAGAACTCTGACTGGGTCAAACATCTATACCAAAGCGTATGAATGCTCCTTTTTCTTTTCTCACGACCCAAGTTACAGTCAGAAGAGCAGCATGACATTTCACTCATTCTGCCTCTAAAAGCGTATAGTAATATACGGCTTTTTTACAGCCTCTATTTAAAATGGCCCACGTGAAAATGTCCAAGTTATTTACAAGTAGTTTGGACGGAAACATTTCCAAGCAGAGCCAAAAATGATTTCCCACATGACGTGCGGTGTTTCTTGCTCTGAGGTGGCTAGTCTAGACAGACAGCTGTAAAAGTTACCGTCCGTGTCGAATAAAACCCTCCGGTTAAAATAACCCACGTCACCGCTCTCCGCGACAAGTATTTTTCTCTAAAAACTTTAAAAGCAGACTTTTATTCTGAAGAGCATAGAGTAGTCTGATCCATCTATCTCCATGCTAGATCGACTGGCTCGGGGGTTACGAACTCACAGTCACAGGGCTTATCACCTGTCACTGGCTTGCATCAAGTGAGAGTGGTTTTAACTGAATTAGGCAAGAACAAAGACCGGTAAGAGAATAGAAATCCATTAATGGATGTTCATACCGTAAGATCTGGGTCAAATAGATTTCGCGAATACATTCTTTGGTTAAATTTAGCCAACGTTGGTGACAGATGAATGAGGTTAGCCAGATACAAAACAATGAGGGCAAGGACATGTAAACAATCCAATGGAGGTATTGGAAGGCATAGTATACTTGAATACTGAATGACACCTTACTTGACCCTCTCTGGATTGTCTTTGTACCTCTCTACCCCCACCTGGTACTCCAAACAGGTTCAAACCAATCCTAAATACGTTTCTTACTAGTCCACCATACTCTATGCTAGTTATACTATGCCAATATCTATACTTTGTTTCCTCAACCTGACACAACAAACTGCCAGAGGCCAAGGCTGAGATGACATAGAGTTGAGAAAGATCTAGATCTGCCCTCCATGGAACATGGTTTGACACCATTGCCTTAAAGTAACCCCAGAAAGCAGAGTAGCTGCATGTGGATCCCAGACAACCTTCTAGGCCAAACTGGGCGGTAAACGATAAAACACATTTAATTGCACACACTGTAAGGCTTCAGCTGCAGTCAGTAACAAGAACCAGGTGACGTGGGTTTAAATGTCTTCACCTTTAAATGTGTGAGGAACACAGGAGAGGCGTTAGCTTAATATGTTCGAGAAACAGGTCTGTGAAAGGTCACCGGATCAGTGCCCGGAACGTCCAGAAGAATCTGGATGGGTGAGAAATGCTCTCCCCTACATTAACAACTACTGCTGCTTGAGGTGCCCTTGAGCAAGGAAATTAACCCCCAACTGCCCCAGTGAAGCTGCTCACTAGCCAGCAGTAGGACACTATGAACGTACAGCAGGGGGTTGCTGAGTATATAAAGTATATATATAATAATAAGTATAAAATATATAAGTATATATTAGTATAAGTGAGCACAGGGACAGTGGATCTGATGTGAAGAGGGGAGGCACCCTGTCTTGTCTTGATCGTTTTCCTCAACCCCTTTCATGAATTCTCTGCAGTATGTCATCAGTATTACTGTAGGAATTTCAATACCAACATTTTGGTTTAGCAACCCTTTAAAAGAGCCTCTAGCTGCTGAAAGCTGTGAATTATTTGTTCACTTACATATAATTTTCCTCCTTCATACGGCTGGAGTGTTGTCTCACTTCAACCACACAATTACTCAACTCAGTTTTGCGAAACAAGAATGCATTCAACTCAAGACAGTTTTCAACTGACAATACAATGACTGGAAATCCCCTTAAATGCCGGCCTGAACACAATAATGAATTTTAATATATTTAGGAGGAAGTCAGAGAGCTGACTCATAAACTAGAGGTCACATATCCCCGCCTCACTTGCACACACCCACTATTTTTCCAAGAGAAACTGTAGGTAAGTCGACTTTCACCATTCAGTTGGTGAGCTTCAGTGCCACAAGCCAACATCTTATGCCTGAAGATTAATGCCATCATTCAAACATGTTCAAAATATTATTCAAATAATATCAGCAACCAATTCATAGCGTCAGTTTAAACATGCTTGTTGTGTCAGGTGGGCGGGGTTCACAGGAAAAGTTTTCTTTTCTGTGATTGACGGACTATCTGCATGAAACCTCGCTCTATGCAGCTTAAAACAAATGCTAATATTCTAGGTTTGGTGCGCACACAGACACACACACACATTTTACATCTGTACATATGTATCACAAACTATAAGCCAAACAACCGTAAATAATTCCTTTTAAAATGTTACCTTCTTGCAGTTATCAAAATACACCATGATGTCAGTCACTGTAAGCATTTGAAATCCTGGATCATCTGCGTTCCCACACATTTTGTACCTGAGGTACTGTACCTGCCTCTAATCAGAGCAATGTAGTCTAACTAGGCCAAAAGAGAGAATCTCAGATCTTTCTCCCTCCTCCTGTATGGCTATTTATAATGACCTACATGGACTCGGGTTCAATCAAAACTGTTCTAATTCAGCACAATTCCAGAGATGCGACTGGCCTCCTGAGAGCAAATGAGCCAATTCATCGCCATGCAAAATAAAATACCATGCTGAAGCAGAATCTATTACTCTGAAATCGCCTTAGAGTTGATGTTGTCATGTGTTTAAAGTGGGTTTAAA
>OMKK01085133.1:0-13768 GCA_900302305.1 Polymixia japonica
CCCATCATCCACTGCCCTCCACAGACAACGACAAGGTCGCTCTGACCTTGCAGCCACACGGTGCCAAAGGGATACACGACAGCCAAACATGGAGAGAGAGCGAGCAAGAACGTGAGAGGCAGCAATGAAGGTCACTCCATTCATCTCTGGATCACATTCAGTTATAATCCATCAATACTGCTCTCTGATTAAATACATATGCATGTGGGGCTGCCAGTGTATGAATCTACTGTTAGAGGGACATGCACAAAGACAACTTCTGATGAACGTGTAGAATAACAGCCTTAAAACAACCTCTGTCTGCAGGTACCTTGTCTCACATGTCTTTTACAGCTAATTCCATCCAGTCCAGAAATCTATAACCTACCTGGAGCCAGTGCAACAAAACAATTGCTCTATTTGTTTTGTATGTATTGTTCAAAAAGGGAGAAATGCAATATGTGGCTCTTTTAAAACGTGTTACATTTCTCTTTTCTATCATTTGTTTGTCCACTCAATATCCCTGTCTTATCACAGAATTTATTCTGGTCAAGATAATGTTATTATAGACATACTCACAGATGGCCCCGGAACATGTTTAAATAATATTGTTATGCTAAATAATATTAAAATAATAATACGCTTAAAAAGTAGGAATTCTTGCTTGGCTGATCAATGGCTGATCTCTGTTTCCACATTGAGCCTACTGGATGTCCAATAGGTTTATAAAACAGGAGCAAAAATCACCAACCTATCTGTTCTCATATTTAAACTCTCTTATACATCCTATGCAAATAAAAGCAAGTATAGACCACAAAAGCCAACTCTGGATGCTGTGGAAGATAGCAACTACATGCACATGCATAGTGGGTTGAATTCTGTCCCCACATGTTTTTCATATATATACATGGTTTTGGTAAAGATATGACCACCATGCCCCTTTCATCAGCAGAGGGTACATCAAAGTGATTACCTTCAAAGACAAAATCACTGTTTTCTTCTGCATACATTATGCAGAAACATTGTTTTAAGAAACACAGAAATGAACACTACATAGATTCCACTGTCAGTGCTGCACTTCATCAGCCTCGCCAATGACAAGTCTGCCTGACTGAGCAAGTCTGTAGGAGGTAGCACCGCGTCCACAAAATTACATAACAAATGCATTTGTATAGGATACTTTTCCCTCTAGAAGTCTGTCCAATAACGACAGTGCGAAGGCTCTGCACCAGCCTATAGTGATGGAAGGCTATAGGCGTCACTGAAAGCACTCGCACCTTTGTGCAGTTGTACAATACTTTTGCAACACAAATGCACAATGCAAACGGCAAGTGACTGCATCGAGACAGTTCATTAAGTTGGCAGAATAGCTCCATGCGGCAAATCTCAGCGCTTTATCTATTATTAAAGTAAGGCATTTTGAATGAGACTAACCCTGCACAACACAAGAACACGTGTAAGAGTTATATCACAGTAATAGTTTAATTCATTCGACCTGGGTTAGAATAACCAACTGAAGATAAGAGTAAAGCAATTTGATGATATTATGTTTAGCATTTTTTTATGCTCCTGACTTGATGTTCCCGTGCAAATAAGCATCAACCAGGGCCTCACCTGACCGAAAAGCTTATTCAGAACAGTGCGCAGATTGAACTCGGAGGTAGAAGAAGCGGCGCTGGACCTCCGAGACCGGCGAGAAGATCTGCTGGACAGCGGGAGCAGCGAGCAGGTGGACGGGGACGGAGTCCCGGCGTGATCCCCGCTATCTGACAAACTGGACCTCTTGTTGATCCTCTGCTCGAAGAAAGGCGCCGTGTCGTCGTTGCTGTCCGACAGAGAGGGGCCCCTGGCGTGACGGCGACGGGCTTCGGGCGGCGGTTCCTCCCGGTTCGTCTTCTTCCTCCGGTGGTGTCGGTGTGCGCCGCTTCTGGATGACTTGCAGAGCTCCCCCGCACCTCCCGCCGCCTCGCCGTGCGGATCCGTGGGACGGTCTCGGCCGTTATCCCGGGTGCCGAGGAGAGAGGGGCGACACAGGGGTCTCCGGGCACTGACGTCGCACTCGGCCGACCAGAAGGACTCCACCTCCGCGGCGGTGCCGTCGGGGAGAGCGGCGGGACGGTGGTGGTGCTGATGCTGATGATGCTGATGATGATGATGATGATGACTCCGGCGGCTCTCCGTCGCGCCTTCGGGGAGGTGTGTCGGTCTCCTCCCGGTCGAGGATTTCAGCAAGGAGGTGGCGGATTCGGATTTCGGGAAGGAGGAGCTCATGATGGCCCATCTGGTTTGATGTTTCTGGTGGTTAGTCATGACAAACGCCCGTTTCTTATCCGTTGTCGATGCATGTTTTTTTTGTTTTTTTCCCCCCACGAACACGAGTGTCTGCAGAGCCTGTCCGTGTTAAGTTACATTTCAGCACCTGGTTGCTGGGAGGAGCGCAGACGTCCCTGCAGGACGCGTCACCTCTTCATTGATGTGTGTTGAAAATGATGCGTGGAGGATAGTGGGCTAGAAGAGCTTATTAAGGCTGGTAAACAAGCAGGTTGTGGATAATTCCATATTCCATACAACTCTACAGAAATATACTTTACATACTTTATGTATACATTGACTAGTATATTTTATTATTGTAACCTGAGTATTTTATTATTGTAACTTGAGTATTTCATGAGGACCCCAGGAAGATTAGCGCGTCGGCTAATGAGGATCCTGATTAAACAATTAATCATATTAATGTGTCAGTTCTCGTAGCATTTGTTTATTCGAATCTCTGCGATTCAAGTATGTTTAGGCTGCATTTCTTCTTCAACAGCCTCTCCTTTACACATAGTGTCTGACTGCTCTCAAGACACCTCTTGGCTCATTCACTCTCCTCACTCATTGTAAACAGCGTGTTGCGCACTTGACTAAGATGTCAGCCTCTTAAGTTTGTTGGGCAACATGCAACCTAATCCAGCAATAGAAGTTATAGATGGGGAATTGCTTAATAGAGAAACCTCAGAAATTACAAGCCCCGAATTTCATCACAATTAGAAACAAGAGACAAATCTTGTCCCAGTAATGCCAGTGGATGAACACGTTCTGGGTTTCCATTTGTCATTTCCAAGAAGCCTCAGGGCCTGATACCAATTTCCAATTCACATGACCCATGAAAACACTCTTGTAACTGACATTTTTATTTTGCAGGATTTTTTTGTGTGCCTCAGTCACCGTCCAAGTGTTTTTGGCTTCATACCATCTTAAGCTGGCATAGCTTTAACAGGAAATAAACAGTTCTATGGCCAACACAGTTCTGAAAATGTTATTGCGCGCCTACGCCTCCCTGTGTCACTAATACAAAATACATCTAGCTGCAAAGAAGCAACACAAAATCCTCTTTTTGTTTCATACCATAAAGTCTGTTATCAATAGTGGAGTGGTATATCTAAAAAAAAAGATCAGAAAAAATGTTGCTTAGGTCCTTTACTTTTCTTTGAGAATGATCCATTAAACTACAATATTTCTGTGTTTTCAGATTGTGCACTTGTGCTGTGGGGGAATAGGATCATATGGAGAACTAAAAATATATTTTTACAGGCCAGTTTCACTTTGCCTTAATGTTTCAATTTGTTCTGAAAATGAAAACATTGTGAAAATGAGTTTTTAAAAGGCTCAGTTACACTTATATAAGATATTTAGAGGCAGGACTCATTCAGCAGAATGAACTGAAAACAAATGCAAACACCGTGGAAGTCTGTCTGTATCTGTGTAACTGTGACACTTCTGACAACAGCAGGTTAAATAAGATACTTGGCCATTTATTAAATGTACAGAAATACTGTTTAAAATCAGCACAATAATGACTTAAAGGCCCAATCCTAAATTCAAATGTAAACAAAATGGTTGCCCCACTTATAAAGCCAACACGTGGGGAATGAGATTTGTTTTTTAAACTTTAAAGTGGATTGACAGTGCTCTTGATTTAAGGCCTAATTATGGACATCTTGATGCAAGTTTTGATGTATTTTGATGTTGTAAACAGTTTGTATATGTTGATATTATTTGTAAACATTAGAAATGAATAGTTTGGTATCTTGAGTGACGATGGATTGGGGAAGTTGCAAAAGATTACTTGCAACAAATCGTATCCCTTATATGATATGCTTAATAAGAATTAGGGATTGTGGCTTTTAAGAATGGATGATGTCACCATATTGAGCAGCAAAATTACAGAATGATTAACAGAAACATCACTGAACAATAGAGATATCACTTGATAAACATGTAAAGAATCTATTGATTCTATCAAAATTATGTCTAGGGTTTGTTTTTTTTTGAGTGGAGAATGAAACGCAATCACTTTACCTGTAAATTAAGACTAACACAATACTTACGATATTTAAGACACTCATTTCAAAACATCTCAACTTGTATTTTGTTACTCCAATCCTATTTACAGAAATACAAACCTGATATCAAATACAACCAAATTACAAGAATTTTGTAAATTTACCAAAAACACTCCTCCGGTGTTACAGCACAGGCTGACTCACACAATCTGATCTAAAAATGTGCTTATCTAACCATGTCTTGTAAAAGCAGTATTGATTTCTAAAGGGGAACACTATAAACTATCACACACTGAGAGGGATAATGATAGAGAGATGGATATGGGCTGTGTCTGTAAACATTCATGTAATGTTTGCCATTGGGCCTCAATTATCAAGCAAGATATGAGTTATTGATTGGAAATTGCTTGACAAAAGAGTTTACACAAGCAAGTGTTTTGAATGAGATGTTTTTTTGTTAAGGTATTGAAAGAAATTTGGACATCTGATTCCTTATTCACTCAGAATAGTGTTTGAGCTGATTTGTGCATCACATTAGTACCTCAACTAAAAATGTTGTCCCACAATTATAGTGGATTACAAATAAAGTAATAATGTAATGTTTCTGTGCAATCTGGTATTTATGCTTTATGCTACTGTATTTTTTGCATTAATCATCATGGACACTATATTCACCACAAAAATGTAGCTGTTCTGAAAGCAGGAGACTGTCAACCCATTCATATCAATTTAAACTGTCTTCAATATGTTCCAAATATAGATGTGGGCATTGTTGCTGTGGCAAGGAAAAATGTGCGAACCATTTGCCTCTCTCTTGTTTATCAAATTTTGAATCAAAATGTGACCTTCTGTTATAGATAAAGGATGGTGAACAGTATAAAAGTGAACACTTTTTCATTACCTACTCAACAAAAGTGATCATACATCTCATAGCCCTTTTGGAATTCTACATGTAATACTAAGTGTTAAGCAGAAAGCATTTGGAGTTAGCGTTGAGAAATAACAGCAAAATTCTATCGGGGTTAATATGTCTCATGACATCTGAGACGAGTTTTGGACCATAACTACTTCAACTTTGGTTTTACTTCATGTAAACCTAATGGGATAAGTTGCCCTACTATGAAGAACCATCAACACTCTAAAGCAGAGCAGCCATCATGTGACACTTGCTTGGCTTGCTGAGGACCTGGACATCATTATTCTGACAATGTATTCCACACACAACTCAGGCCACGACCTAAAGCCTATTCATAAGCATCATAAATCACTGCTGTGAAATGTATATCAACGCCAAGGTTGTAAGAATTACGGTCCAGACTTCATTAGAGACATACGACCAATTAATTAATGAGACATTTTGCCAGAATTATAAGGAAAGGACATGTTTTACATGACATTCTACCTGATACCTAAATAGGCATTTATTTACTTCAACTGTTTAAAAGGTTGTCACTTTTTCAATTTTCCTATCACAGTATTTATCTATTAATGACGTTGTGGGATGATAAGTTATACTTTTGATTCAAAATAAAATAATAAACAACAGATAAGGAAGAGGTTTATCCTGCCACCATATGAACACACGTTAACAATACTGTTGCTTGTGTGCAAGTAGCACATACTTATATTTTAATATTAAAACACTGAAAATTCTGGAGTGAGTATTTTTCTTTTAGTGTGGCTGCATTTTACACGTAAATATACAAGCATGGGAACTGCTTGATAAAGGAGGCCCACTGTTTGGTCAGTCAATAGCTGCAAAGAACAACTGCAATGAGAAAGGATATGAGACTGAGAATATGTACACAGTGAATTTGAGCATTGGTCTGGAGGCTGAAAAAAGAGTTGCTCCCCAATCCTACAGACACTGTTCTTCTCTATATGTCATCTGTTTCTTGCTTGGGCATGGTTTCTCACTCACACCTCGCCTTCTCTCGCCTCTTCTCAGCGACCTGGGGTAAAAATGTAGTCCAAAGCCTGCCTCTCTGCAGCGGCCACGTTGGGGTGCCAGAGGTCCACCATGAAGACCACCCTGGGGCCATCCTCCGCGACGCCTAGACACACAAGGGTGGTATGAGGATAAAGACTATCACGTTGTCATGGTTCCAATACCCGCTACCCCATTCAGATTCAACGCGCAAAACTCTTGAAACTGACGAGTTTCGGTAATCAGGTTTTGACAAACCAGGTGTAGTTGTCTCTTCTGTTTTCTTTAGGTAAGTACTAGTGGGGAACGTAAAATGTCTGGAATTACCATTTATAAGTCAAACCTGTTACAATGAACAAACCAAAAAAAAAGAGAGAAAAACATTCTTAACCCTTCCTACCCTCATGGAAGGCCCTGTGGAGAAAGGAGTCATCGAAGAGCAGACAGCTGCCCTCAGACCAGCATTGCGGCTCTCCCCCGACCACTAGCTCACAGGCAGGGGGCACTCTGAGACCTACGGGAGAAAGCCAACAGGTCCACGTGATCACAAATATGTCAGAACAATAAGCTGTGTAAGAGCATCCCACTAAAGAACCTTAACATTAGACATAATCATTTCTAACAGGCCCGCGGTTGAAAAGAGTCCCGGCTCAGGCGCAATTGAGAAAAGCGCTTCTTAGCTTAGGCCGTTCTAACCTTCTAAAACAGTTTATTCTCTTACCCAAGTGGCAGCGCAGTCTGACATTGGTTGGCCCATAATGCTCAGTGATCAGAGCTCCAGGTGTCAGCACAGAGAAGCAGGCGTTGCCGAACACGTTGTTAGCGATAAAAGTGCGCAGCTGGCCGAGCACCCTCCACGCTCGCGGACACCTCCTAGCATTGAGCGCCAGAGGAGTGCCTTGGTTGACCAGATAGTAGGTCCACCACTGCCCATGAGGGGTGCTGTTGACTTTCCAGCCGGGAGGGAGAGAGGAGCCACTCCGCGCTGGAGGGTGGTGGTAGATGTTCTCAAACTCGGCCAGGAGGGCAGGGAAGCTCCGCTCCAGCAGCTCCACGTCGTGCTTCTGTGCATCGCGGGAGAAAAACGGTGCCGAGGGGAGGTCGGGGAGGAAGAAGACCTCCGGCCTCTGGATGGTCGGTCGGCTGCTGAGGTATCGGCCTTGATCGCGGACCCCTTTGTGCACCCTGCCCATGCCTGACCAGGTGTAGCGCTTGGCGTAATCCTGCAGGCTGTGATACAGCCTCTGGTTCAGACCCTCCCCAGTATTGGTACAGCGGAAGCACTCCGACGACTGGCAGTACGCAAACCCGTTCTGCTCTTCCACCGTCGACGCCTGCCTACCTTTAGCCCTGCCGCCGCCCTCTGAACTGATCAGGGTGCCCCCGCCCCCTCCGACGCGACTGGGCTCTGTGCCATACCTCCCACGCAAGGGGCTGGAGCTGTGCTCTCGGCCAACCCTGTAACAATACCACACAAAGAGCAGCAGCAGACACATGGCTGTGCCAAACGCACTGGACTCACACTCCCTCATAGACTGCATCCCTCCAGCCACCATCTCCCTCACTCTCTCTAGTGACCACTCCATTTTGGCTCTTCCCTAGATCGCTGAGTCTGATGGAGAGGAAAAACTGCTGATGAAAGATCAGTTAACAAGTCGTTCCTGATTCTGATTGAAAGGGACCTTAAAACACACAGAGGGTGTCGGCGAGCCTGGTCTCAAGCGGCTCTTATCAGCAACCCCCTTCCACTGTAAACAGTCTGCTGATTTGATCTGACACACTTGGTCTCCGCTCCTAACATTTCAGCACTCAGGGATGAGGGAAGGTTTTTCCTTGCATAGCGTCTGGCTGTGCGGTATTTGTGCTGCTCCCTCTCTCGTTCATTTAGACAAATGCAGACAGACACCGCACCTTAGGGTATCTGTAGTCTGAAAAAGAGAGAAAGAGAGGGAGTGAGAGAATGGAATAAGAAGAGAGAAGAGGACAGTGTATGGCATACGTACTGCTATATAGTATTAAGTGAGTCTGGTTATAATTAGTGTTAGCCTTAGTGTGTTAGCATGCAGAATGAGTTAATCTGATTACGTGCGCAGATCCCATTACACAGTCACTTTCGCCGAAGGTGTCTATGACACATCTTCCAAATATCCATCCTCTATGCACCACCTCTAGAACACCTGCTGAAACTCACCCACACACTCAAGACAAAATGACTGCACCGCACACACGTGCGCCCATACACACACACACACACACACACACACACACACACACACACACACACACACTTTAAAGGCAATTTGGAATTCAGCTTTCCACACACCCCTTTACTGCACTGTACAAAACCATGAGTCATGGGCATATAGCTGCATTTAACACGATTCTCTCTAGCTCTGGCGTACCACACACACACACGTGAACAAAAATGTGAATTATGGAAAGGTAAACACAGTGTTGATATCCACCCACATTCTTAATAGCCATTCATAGGTTGCTCAGCAGGAGGCTGCATAGACCGATCCTCTGGGCTTCTGGCGCGGCCAACTATAGGCCATGTAATCGGTGTGCTACCCATGTAAAAAAAAAAAAAGATTACATGTGTACGATTATATAATTATAATAGATCAGCAGCCACAACACGAATACCATATGCAATGCGTCAAGAGTGCTAATGACTCCATAATAACGCCGGTAACGTTACTGCTATCTCACCAAAAATGGTCTGGTAATCCTGCTGGAACAGCTCACAGGTCCTCCCTTGCATCCTTTTTGACAGTAACAAGACGCCCACACAACCACTCAACTACACAATCCTTTGCTTTTAGAGCAGACTGACTGTTATCTAACACAACCTTTGGGTAAGTAAATCCATCTAACGTTGAAGCAAGCACAGTTATAGTTACAGTTATTCTTCCAATACTCTACCTCCTACTCCAACCCGTAGACCAAATGTTTTCCATGTAATCTGGCCATTATACGACTGCCTAAGGGTGTCATGTCAGCCCAAACAAACAGATGGCAAAATATCTGAAGTTGAAACCCGGTTATTCTGTTTAACAACGCATAAACACTAAATAAATAGATCCCAATAACAGGGGCTGACATTTTCTTGATGTCTAACCTAAATGGCATCATCAATGTGTTGATACATCTACAGGTTTGCAGCCATACCTACTCAACGTTCGTTACTGTAGCCAACGTAGAAGAAGCGCAGGGCGCACAGGTGTTTCTCCAAGCCGAAGCTGCACCACTGCAGTGCAATAGGTTGACGGACATTACTCGCCAACATTTTTTTCCCCCCCGAAAACACACAAAGGCGTCCCAAATGAAATGAAGATGCGTCTTTTTTTTGCACGCAATTAATGTAAAATAGCCCCGGAACGACTTGAAACCCTCCCGTTTGCGCCAAAGAGCAACGTCCTAATGGTAGCTGAATTATATTGTTGTAAATAGCTTCACCAGAACAGCCAGTTTCTTCCGTGTAGCTCAATGGCCCAACGAGCTATTGGTATGACTCGCTCATCTACTTGTGTTTGGTCGCACTACATACTACATTTCCCAATATGCACTGCGACATGCGAGGGTTGCGCCCAGAGCGCAGTTGCTTGATAGAAATAAGTTTATTATGACATGCTGCAAGATCAGCAACTTTCCCCTCAAAGGTTTCAAAAGTAGATTAACTCGATCATAAAATAGTTTTAGATTATTTTCAATGCAAAATAAGATACTGATGAACAAAGAATTGTGTGAACATAGCTTTCACGAGGCTGAAGTTGGTCACTTGGCCACCTACTTATTCGATTTTTCCATTCCACCTTAAATGATTCAACAATGATGTTATTTCGCCTGTAGATGTCACTGTTTCGTCTTTTTTAATTACTAACCTGCAATGAATACTGTGAACGTCCCCAATAAAAGAGAAAAACAAAATAAACAGCGTCTATCCCGTTGCATTTTTGTATGGAATGTATTTAAAAATGTCAAAAACCTACTTTATAAAGTAAACAGTAACACTACATGACAAGAACAGCAAGTAGCTGGCGAATAAGTAGCCAACTTCAGCCTAGTGTGGCTTTCACAAATCTAATCTAATTCAGACAGGCCGCTCCTAATCAGTCCTGAAGCTGGGCAAAAGCATCTAGGATCTATGACCTATTTTGCACAATGGCTGTGTGATGACTGGGAATGCAATTAACTAATAACTACATTGGAGTGTAGCTGCACACTGACCGGCAATGCAAACTGTGGTTGATCTTTACAGCTTCCAGTTATGATTATGTGAAACTATATGAGAGTGAAGTACAAGGCTGAAAAATGTTGAGTCCTCAGTAAACCTATTCCACGTAAATATAACCAAAAAAGTGTGGATAGCTTTATTCATTCTCGTTGTTTTGTGGGGAAACCCTTTCCAAGAACAGTTTGTGAGCGTCTATGCCTTGGCTCTTGTGCTATGGGGTAGCAGTTCTCCAGTTGATGTAGGGAGAGTCACATCCCCATAGCAGCAAAAATTAAGATTAGTTTAGCCTAAAGTTAACTATGACACTATAACAGAATTGATCCAAACCGATGTAAATCAATCTAGGGGCCTGTTGATTATTCCTCTGTTCTGGTTTCAGGGAAACATGACCGTCTGAGGCAGGAGACAACATATAGGAGGGTATCCTGTACTATAATGTCCATGTATTAGTCCACACCAAGGTACATTTAAAGCCATCCCATTTGCCTTCAACTACTCATCATCTGTTTTTGACAGATGCAAACTCTGATAGGCCTTGAAGAGAAAATAGCCCACTTAGCACCACAGCAAACTGAACAGGAATACATAGGGATTGAAATGTTGTTGTTGTTGTTGTTGTGTTGCAGTGGCTGAAGAACCTGGTCGACAAAGGAGTTAAGGTGGAACTGGGCTTGTCATGTCAGCTGTGGGATGAGCCCTGTGGAGGAAATTAAGAAACAGGTTTGTGTGTGTTTCTGTGAGCCTGAACCTGTTTGTGTACACTGCAACTTTCCAATTTCGTTTGAAAACGTTGTGTGTATAAGTGTGCTTGCACTTGCTTAAGTATCTGTACAACTGTAACTTCTTCTTCTTCGTCGTGTGGGTTGGGTCTTGCGTTCCTCTCGCCCCAGGTCCCGGTCGAGGGGGTCTCTCACCCTCGCCTCTCCGGGTCTGTGTGAGGGGTCACCCAAGCTATACATCCGGGCACACCCCTTGTAGCCACGTCATTGTCTCATCATCCAGAACCGTAACTGTAACTAAAAGTACTTAACCTACATATCATACATTTGAAAATATGTGTGCTTGTGTGTGTGTCTCTGTTGTATGTGTTGCTGCGGGCCTCTCGATGCTGGAGCAGTATGAGCAGGCGGTGCAGGACTGGTACTGTACTTCCATCATCAGGAACAGAGGCTGGAGCTTCCTACGTGAGAGCCATGTCCTAAAGACATCAGAGCAAGGTAGGACCCGGTGACTCAGTGGTTAAGCACTGTTGTGAGCGCCCTGGCTTCCCCAGGTACTCTGGGTTCCTCCCAACACCAAAAACGTACAAGTTATGCTAATTGGAGTCTTTTTTGTGTGTCAATGTGTGTGTGTTATAGCTGGGGGTGACAGGATGGTTGCCATACCTCTCAAGGTGTCCTTGAGAGGTATGGCAAAATACTTGGCCCATATCTGCTCCAGGGGGCGGCTGACTCCAACCCGACAGAGAAAAGAGAATTTCCACTTGGGGGAATTAATAAAGTATATGAAATATAAAATCTATATACTGGCAGAAGTGACAGAAGTCAAAGGAATGCTGCCTCAGGGTTATTCAGTGTCAATACATATAAAACTCAAATCTCGCCAGGCATTACCAGCCAGCAAAAAAAAAAATTGACTTTCTTTATGAGAACATGCACACACATCTTCTTACACTTTGTGAAGACCACGATTGACCAACATTCAACCTAAAGTATCCACTTGCAAGCCTACTCACTAAAGAGTGGACATTAAACGTGAACGTGACCCCTCTCTCTGCATGGAACGAACCGCATGTGCTCAATCCTGCTCCCCAGTTCCTGTTATTGAATGTTTTTAGAATATCCAGAATATCTGAAGGGGGTGTGGAAGGGGGACATGGGGACCAAAGGAGGGACCAAGGATGCAACAAGTGACAGTGAGGAAAAACAAAGACACGTGATGCAGGGGCAACTATGAAAAAAAGATTTTTACAAGGGAACTACGGTCCGCAACAGAACACATCTGCTTTACCTTCTGGCTGGGTTGGCAGTGAACAGTTCTGCAGTTAATAACTGTTGATATTATCACTCTGTAACATCATTTCAACAATGTTCTTGGAGACAAATCCCAGCACATACCTTGATGACAGGTTATGTACATTGAGATTTCATCAAAACTTTCAGCAAACAAATTCAGCACTATTCTTGGAGCCAAAACATAGTAAATATCTTCAAACGAGATGACATTCAGACCTATAGTGTGAGATGATGTTTTTTGTTTTAATTTCCCCCACCAATTTTGTAGGAAGGATGTGCCTTTTATAAACTGTAGCATTTTTTTATGAGCTCTATAAATCATGTTATAACTTTACAACACTACAACTACACAATTTAGCGTTGCTATATAAAGGGAATGGAGTATGGTATGCAGTCTATTTTATTTGTGAAAGCTGGTATTCATTTTTATGTAAAGAATATGGTACATATCAATATTTGGTTCCTAAACCATTTTAGCAAAATGCAATATGTTAATTTAATTAATTTCATCTCAGATGAATGATTTTTCATGATGCTGGGATTTATACTATTCTGGCTTCTTTGATAGTTCTGACTATACCATTCAATGAATTGCCAACAACTTTCTGTCATCTTCATACAATACAGTGAAAGGTCCTACAGTTGCGTAACAAGGGATACCAAGTGTCTGCTTTGGGTTAAAAAAAACGTTCTTTTAGTTAAATGAAGGCTTGAGATGGATTTTATTTTAAGTTAACTTTTGTTTACTTTTCATCTTTTCATTAGTATAGTCAATTGGAGTCTAAACACGTAATTCATCCATACTAAGATCCATTGTCACATGCTGGTTTGGTGAGGACCCAAATGCAGGACTCGGGCAGGGAACGTTGAACAAAACCCAAAAGGGAATTTTAATCCACGGAAACCGGAAACCACAAAGGAAGCAGCAAGATTAACACCGAGCAGAAAAACACATCAACAGCAAAAACACATCTACAGTAAACATATCTAGAGCACACATGTACAGAACACACATCTAGAGCACACATGTACAGAACACACATCTAGAGAACACATGTACAGAACACACATCTAGAGAACACATGTACAGAACACACATCTAGAGAACACATGTACAGAACACACATCTAGAGAACACATGTACAGAACACATCTAGAGAACACATGTACAGAACACACATCTAGAGAACACATGTACAGAACACACATCTAGAGAACACATGTACAGAACACACATCTAGAGAACACATGTACAGAACACATCTAGAGAACACATGTACAG